>JAJMIF010000140.1:0-57635 GCA_030583505.1 Sugiyamaella castrensis
CACGGTTTCCCCTAACCAAAGAGATTAGGTTTTCATCCGAAGTCGGGCAACTGGCCCCTCATTAATTGGGCAGACAAATTGTAGTAGTGAAACCACCAACCCATTATGAAATACTCCACTGTACAGAATCATGTAGAACTATGTAATACGGCCCAACAGTCCGGCTAAGCTGCTTAGCCGTGGCTAGGATTCCTAGGTAGCAATTTATTATTATTATTATTATTATTATAGGAGAATTAAGTCCACCCCCAGATCTGATGCTTGGGTCACCAAAGGTTCAGGAGTAGCTTGCAGGAACCATGTAGAATAGAGATCATCATGTAGAATTATGTAATACGGCCCAACAGTCCGGCTGAGGTTAGCTCACAGTAGCTCTGCTTAGCCGTGGCTAGGATTCCTAGGTACCAGTTTATTATTATTATTATTATTACAAATCTGATGCCAAAAATAATGCTCAAGAGAGTTTTATCGATTAAATGACAACAGACTAAGCAAGCAGTGGGTCTGAGGCGTAGACTGCGTGAAATACCTGCTTTGTTAACAGAATAAACGTGCCTGATCGAATCTGCATAACGGGGTTATAAAAGTTGACGGTTAAGTTAACCTGTTAACACTAACAACGTACGTTAAGTTACGTTAACTTATGCGTCTACATACAGATCTAACCCTAATAGTTTCACATCTCCAGAGATCGAAGATTAACCTGAAACGGTTCGAAACCTGTCACTTTATTTATTTGACACGTTATCTTATATTCATCCAGATAAGATCACACAGATATAGATTCAATTGTATTATAATTACTATTTATATTTAGACCATCTGCGACGACCAGGAATCTAATCGGTCAGTCACGAGCTACTTTTAGTTTTATTCTGTCAAGATGAGCCAAAGATTATTTCAATTGAATTGCGGTACGTGTTCTTATGCAGTTGAAGTGAGCCATTGATTCTAAATCATTATTTTCCTTTTCACTAACTTGTTTTAGGTGTTCAATCTTATGATTGGGGTATGTAAGAACATAGTAAACATGCCTGGGGCATAAAGTATAAACAGTTGTATAAGTTCAATTGTTTGATCAAATTCAGAACAAACTTATGGCCAACATATATCCAGTTGCAGGCTTAATTGTCTAGGTTTTAACTCTTACGATGGTCGTCGGTCTACATTTTTTCCTCCGTCGGCTCGAGTTGGCCTCTGCCCCTGACCTGTGGTTCATGAGATTCTACACAAAATCACCTACCGCATAAAAGTGGACCCGGTTCAGAACAGACTTGGGGTTGAAGCTGACGGCCTTAAGGCTAGAGTGATAATTTTATAACACGTGGACCCGGTGCAGAACAGAATGTTGATGACTGTAGAGAGGGAACGGACTCGGGGTTGAAGCTGACGGCCTGAAGCTAGAGTGATCATTAACATTTTCTGTAGGCAAACTTGGAAAATCAAGTTCAGTTGCACAATTTGCTGCAAGTTCTGACAAGAATTTTAAAATCGATGATTCAAAGCCTTATGCCGAATTATGGATGGGTACTCATCCTTCGGTTCCGTCTAAAAAAGTTGATTCTAATAAATCTTTACGAGAGATAGTTGAGAAAAATGAGGGTTTATTAGGTACTAAAGTCGTTGATAAGTTTGGAAAAGGAGAATTGCCATACTTGTTTAAAGTTCTTTCTATTCGCAAAGCCCTTAGTATTCAGGCTCATCCAGATAAAGAATTAGGTGCTATTTTGCATAAACGGGACCCTAAACATTACCCAGATCCTAATCATAAACCTGAAATGGCTATTGCCATCACTAGTTTTGAAGGTTTTTGTGGGTTTAAACCATTGGAAGAAATAGTTCAAATTTTGGATGCTATTCCTGAATTAGTGGAATTGGTCGGTTTTCCAGTAGCTGAAGAATTTAAGAAAGTGGTCATCGGTAACGAACATCCTATCAATGGATCTCAGCAGGATTTGAAAAATAAGCAAGCTCTTCAAAAATTATTTGGAGCTTTAATGAGAGCAGATGAGAATAAAGTTATTGATGCTGCTAAACGGCTAGTACTAAGGGCTCAAGAAGAACCATTAGGATTTGGAGGTTCTAAAGAATTAAAAGAAGGAGGAGCCGCCGAAACTAATGTTAATACTGAATTAGCCAATTTGATTATTCGCCTTAATGGGGAATTTCCTAATGATATTGGATTGTTCTGCGGTGGCTTGTTGCTTAATTATGTGAAATTATCACCTGGAGAAGCCATGTTTTTGAGAGCAAAGGACCCTCATGCATATATTTCTGGTGATATTATTGAGTGTATGGCTTCAAGTGATAATGTTGTTCGTGCTGGGTTCACACCTAAATTTAAAGATGTAGATACATTAGTTTCGATGTTGACTTATTCTTATTCACCAGTGACAGAACAGAAAATGACCCCTTTACCATTTCCTCGTGGATCAGGAGAAAATTCAGAGTTTACTCTTTATAATCCTCCTATTGATGAGTTTGCAGTTCTTCAAACTAAAGTCGAACCTGGGGCAATTGCCTTTATCAAGGCAATTGATGGTCCTAGTATTATTGTTTCAACTAATGGTAGTGGAACTATTTCTGGTGATGGTTTTAATTTTAATTTCAAAACTGGTAATGTCTTTTTCATTGGGGCTGGTGTAGATATTGAACTAAAGGGAGTTAAGGATGAATTTATAACTTATCAGGCGTTTGTTGAAGTTGAATAATCAACTATACACATATATTTTTTTAATCTCTCTAATTAGTAATTTTTTTCTGCTCCCGGTTGGGCCCAGACACACAATAGAAAGACCCAGCCGACGAAGGAATTCTATAGTTTGAATCTCACTTAGAAGAGGCCCCCAACCGCCAGAATATCTCTCAGGGGAAAAATATATTTCTCGTCTAGGTAACGATCGACCGAAAAAAATTGCAGCCGTACATATAATGGGTAAGGGCGTTTGACAAAAAAATATTTATCTCTTCTTATCTTGTTATATTTTTTAGTTAAAAGATTAGAAAACAGATTATTTATCTTATTTATTTTATTTATCTTATTTATCTTATATCTTCTCGATATTTTTCTAATACTCTCTCTCTCTATTTTCGATTTCTAGATAAAAATGCCAAGTGGGGTTCGTAGAAGAAAGCATGAGAGGTCTAAAATCTCCAAAAATACTCGAAGATTAAAGTCGAAACATGGCAAGGTTCATATCCAGTCAAATGCCATTATAGCCGAACATTGGGATCCCAAATTGACATTATCACAGAATTATAAGAAACTTGGATTACGGTCGAAATTAGGACACCGGGCTGGTGGAGAAGAAAAGGAGATTAAAATAAGATCAGTAGAGGAGGAAACAGAGGATGAAGATGGAGATAATGAAAAGCAAGATAAATTAGAAGAAGGTGAAGGACGAATTATACGACATGATGATGGAACAGTAACTATTGAATATGGTGGATCCAAGAATGATGATGATGTTGATGATGATGATAATGACGGAGGAAAAAATACAACTGAAGTTGTTCGTAAATTAGAGGATTTAGTAAGTCGTGGAGTAACTAAACCTCGAGTTCAAAGTGAACGTGAACAAGATTGGATATCTCGATTAGTTGAAAAACATGGTGAGAATTATGAAGCCATGTTTTGGGATAAGAAACTAAATATTCATCAGCAATCAGTAGGTGATATTAAAAGGAGGATAAGTAAATGGAAGAAGAGTCAGGGCAAAGCATAGTGGTGATTAGCATGGTAAGGGATGCACTTTCAGAGCAAAGCATAGTCATGATGAGCATGGTCGTTGATTTGTAGCAACGAGATTAACGGGATATACTTTTCCTTGATAAATCCTAGAATCGGAAAGAGCCGAAAGGACTTGCCTTTTGATCTCGAAAGTTGAAAGCCCCTCCTATTCATGTTAATGACAATATACAATTTATTTTCTGTACTAGATTTACATTTGATTAAATAATGCCTCTAATTTGGGCCTCCCATATAACTAACCCATTAACTGAGAAGCATATGCCATAGGCTTGATATCAGGATGGGCAACAGCATCAAAAGTCACATATTGTAAGTTATTATCTTGCTCAATATTAATATATGCACCTTTGTTACCCTGAGAATCACAATAATTAGGTGCAGAAAATACAGTTATAAGTTGACCATTATGCTCTTCAGAATAACCACCCATCCGAACTTCATGAGATCGAATAACTGCTTTTAACCCGTTGGCTTCACAGAACTTTTCCGTGACATCAGGACCAAATTCAATTCCAATCCCTCGTTTACTAGATCCACGTCCAGGCTCAGGTCTAGGATCAGTCCAAAGCATTTCCATCATAATTCCTTGAACTCCAGGTTGACGTTCATTAAATCGATTGAATTTACGAATATCATCCAAAGTTACATCATCGTTTGAAAACAACCCACCATGAACTACCAAATATTGATCGGATATTAATGTAGCAAGTGGTAATTGAGAAAATGATTCTGAAAATAATTTAAATACTGATTCAGAGGTATATTTATGTTTACATTCACCTTCAAACCCGTATACCTTATTCATACTATCAGTTTCATGATTACCTCGATTGATTAAAAATGTTGAAGGATAAAGAATTTTATATGCATAAAGAACGATGGCAATTTCACAAGACCAAGATCCTCGATCTACGAAATCACCATTGAAAAGATACATATGTGATTCCGATGGATCGCCATTCTTCTTAAAGATTTCTAATAAATCGAAAAATTGACCATGTGTATCGCCACAGACGGTTATTTTTAGATCTGGTTTATTAATTTGAACTTCTACCATAGTAGGTTCATTTTTAAATAATCTCATCGCTTGCAATACTATAGCATAGACGTATTTTCTTGGAATAAGTTTACCATCTTTAAATCGTTCAATCATTTTCAAAATAAATTCTTTCGTGATATTTACCTTCGGAATGGGGACACTAACTACCTTCTTCTTAGCTGAAATGTCAGTAGTCTTCTTCTTTTCTATATGGTCTTTTATTTCCTCCTCAACGAATTGAATATCCAATTCTGGTCCATCATAACTTTCTTCAACCTTCATTGGTCGAAGATCTAAAGTTTCAGCTATACTAGGAACTTCATCTACTTCAATAGCTTTTTCAAAAGCTTGTCTTCTGACAATCTTCAGACATTCAAGATATCTTGCTTTAGCATCTTTATCACCAGGAGCTCGATCCACTACAGTTTTAAAATCTGGTAATGCTTCTTTATATTTAACGATAGCAGAGTTAGCCACTGCTCTTCGATAATATGCTTTAGTATAAGAAGGGTTCAATTTAATAGCTTCTGTGGCATCAAAAATAGCTGAACCATAAGCTTCAGCTTTAATATTGGCTTGGGCTCTATTTGCAAAGAAAACTGCATTAGTTGAATCTAATTCAATAGCTTTGGTATATAAAGTTATTGCCTCATCATATTTACTTGCCGAAAGGGCCTTATTTCCTTGGTCTTTAAATTCCACAGCACTAGATTGGGTCATTTTGAAGAGAGGAAAATATCCAAGTATTAGATGATAGGTGAGGATTCCAAAACTGTTTCTTAGATTAAAACGTCTGGGTCAAAAATAAAACAAATTTAAAAGAAAACCCAAATATATATATATAGATTAACAAATCCTGTAGATGATCAGACCTAATATTATGGTTGAAGAAGTATTAGTAGAAACTAGAAGAAGAAGAAGAGTTGAAAAAAAAATTCCACCTATCTCCTATCTTTTAGGGCGGTATCTATTGCTAGAATATGCTAGAGTTCACCGGTCGTGGGTTAAAACCCTTTTGTAGAATAATAATCCACCACTACAGCATTCTAAAATAATAATCCACCACCACTACAGTATTCTAAAATAAAGTTCTTTCTACTAACGGAGTAATGCGAAATCATGCACGTGATGTTTTTCCAAATCGCGAGCAACCCCAGACCCGGCTAGCTGGACATAAAAGTTATCGGATCACACACTAACCAGCTAACTAAGTTTATCTGGCTTGGTACAGTGGTTGAAATCGATAAAATTCCCAGCGAGAGCTAGGGGTCTGGGACTAAGTCCATAGCCGCCATGCAGTTGTTGTCTAATGACTGCTACAATTATCGCTGAGATTATTGATGAGTATATCTCTGATTTTAATGATATCGGAATATCAAATTGGTTATAGGAAACCAGGGGTATTTTATCTAAGAGGCAATAATCCCTAAGCCTACTATAAAAATGTTCGAAACAACTCGAAAATTCTTATACCACTATGTCAGTTTTGGCATCAATATTCAATTTGAAGTTACTGAGGCGATTAACGTGAATAAAAATAATGCGCATAGAGTAGGAATGCGCGCCATACCTTCAAAAGATCTGAGCCGTTGTTGGTGGTACATCCTAATCTAATGAAGCGAGCCGTGGAGTCTTCCGCCCCAACCTCCAAATTTAATAATAATACAAACAAAATGACCAGCTTCAGTCTGTTCTGTACGTGCATGTTCTGCCCTGGTCTGCTCTGAGTCTCTGACAGCAATCACAGCGATTTTCAGCCGTACAATTTTTTCATATCTTTACCGGCCCAATAAAATCCGAGGTTATAAAATGCCCTCGAAGTGTACCGCCAAATCAAAATTTCTTCTATCTCCTCTTTTCTCTAAGACTGACTATATTTTCATTCTCTGTTTACTCCTGAATCAATTTGTTTGAATTTTCAAATCGACGACGAGTATTTGGCTTGTATTGACGAAGTTGATCTCTCTCACCTCCACCTCTACTCAGGTCTATGGCTAACTTCTTTCGAGATTACTTCAATCTAGAGATAGGTAAGCAATGGATCTGGGCCGAGTCTGAATGACGAAGATAAACAACTTCCATCCATGACTTTTAGTTTCTCGGCCATCCTTAGTCTTTTCATGCATGTAAACATAGTCTTGTGAAGGTCGTTTTGAGCGTTCTATTTTGGAATCCACCTCCAGGTTATCCGGGCTAATTTGGACCCGTTTTGGGTTCTGTAGCTTTTGGATCTCAGGACTAGCAAATTTGCTGAATGTTTATTTATGCTAGAAAAACCCAACAGTGCATCATAGTACATTTTGGTGGGATTGTTTACAATCCGTCCGTTACCAGAGTGTCTCCAGCGTCACTGACATTATATAATAATAATATATTAAGTCTGAGTAGATGTCCAGCGACACTGACATTATATAATAATAATAATATATTAAGTCTGAGTAGATGACCTCAGAGAGAGTTCCAGCCAACAGCTAGCCGGTACACAGATATGGAGGCAAATTGTTTTCCTTGAGCTGGCTGAGGCGAAATCTGTGTCCCCTAACTCTCGTTTAGTCTGATTGTAACTTGAGGCTTGCCCCAGTGATCCGTTGCTACGAGGATAGCAACCCGTTTCTACGTAGTAGACGGAAGAGGGAAAACTCGAACGCGGACGCCGACGTCGACACCGACACAGATCGAGCACCATCTGGGGCACTACCCCATCCGCCTCAACCAGTGACTAAAATTTTTATTTTTATTTTTACTCTGATTTTAATTTTATATTATGAGCGCACTATACACGCATGCAGAGAATTAGAAACTACAGAGATCAAAAGAATGATATGATAAATTCAGTTAACCTTCCCAATTTTTATCTTTTTTTTATTTTTGATATTTCCCGACATTCATATCACCAGGTCATTGATAATTTTTTTTCATGCGTAGTTTGTAGGAGGATTATTGTTAACCTTTGGACCTTCACCTTGCTGTTGTTGACCTTTACGCTTATTGTTGTTTCGATAAAACCGGCGTTGTTGGTTAGATTTTTCATCACGGGGTTTTTGTTGTCGCTGTTGTTGTTGGTTTGCTACTGAATCAGTAACCTCTGTAGCTGGACCAGTGGGAAGATTTGAGGCATCAGAAACTACAGGCTTCGACTGTTGAATAGCATTATTCTCCTGTTCAGTCACTTCTTCTTGTAAGAATGAAATGAAAGGGCGCTGATTATTATTTTGACCATTTTCTCTAGAAATTTCTCCATTACCAACATTAGTAGTAACATTACTTTCACTAACAATTTCTCCTACACCATTAGTAGCTTGTGTCTCAGTGTTATTTTCCTCGTGTTCTTCCTCATGTTCATTATCATCCTCAAAAGAACTAATCTCATAAAACTTTTCAGGGGGAATCAAAGAAATCTCCTTAACTTTCTGATAACTAATTGAATTAGCTTCTTCATCAACCAGCTTCTCAGATCCATTGAAAAGATCATCCAAAGCAGTTAATGAAGTGTCATCTCCGGCATAAACCAATTGAAGTAATTTCTCAAGAGCAGAAGTTTCTTCTGCTGGAGTATTTTCAACCAATTGACGCTTAAATGAAGCAGCTCGAAGGAACTTCACAGTCAAACTTAACTGTTTTTTTCCTTGAGCAATACCTTCCAAACGAGCATTCTCAATAGCCTTGATTCTTTCTGCTTCATATTGAGCTTCACGAGATTTCTCTTGAGCCATTCTTTCAAGTGCTAAAGTTTTATAAATAGAAAGAACATCACTAAGTTCTTTCAATGGAGCTTCAACAGTTTCTTTATTCTTCAAAGCAGATAGTTGATCACCATTCAAAGGAGTAGGTTGATTATTTGCAATAGCTTCATCGGCGATTTCCTGATATTTATCTAATTTAGCTTTTCGTTTCTGAAGGTTTCGAGTTCTTTTTTGCAGAAATTCCAAAAATGGATCAGCAGATACAAAAGTTAAATCAATGGAACTATTAGCATCTGAAGCAATGGAAGTTTCCCTATCAGTTCGACTAACATCAGCACTAGCACCACTTACTGCTAATTTTTCTTTCTCTTTTGCCAATCTTTTGAGTGCTCTTTTGGATAATAAGCCTTGAATAGAAGAAGTGGTGGTAGCAGAATCATTATTAACAGATGGATCAGCAGCAGGAGTGGTAGTATCAGCAGAGGTGGTAGTAGCAGGGATGGTAGTAGCAGGGGTAGTAGGTGCAACTTCCCCCTCTATTCTTGCAATAGTATCAGCAATGATTTCTACTGGTGGAGTATCACCACTCGTAGCAATAATTGTAGTAGACATTGGTGTGCAAAAAAAAAATAATAATAATAAAATAATAACTCAAACAAATAACAATAATTTAATAATTAACAAGGAAAGAGAAGAACAATAAAGAAAAACAAGACTAGAGTAGTAATTCAGATATTTTGATCTTTTGATCTTATTTTGAAAAAGAAACGAAACAAATAACTCCCCAGAAACTAAACAAGATAAAAAAACCTTTTGTAACTTATTACAATCCAAGTCTTCCCTGTTTTCCGACTTAATAATATATATTTCTTGTCTCTGATGAACGAGTTCCAAGAAGAAGAAGAAGAAGAAGAAGAAAATACTCAACTGACTCTATCTGCAAGCAGCAATCTTTCAAGATCCTTTTATAAGCGGGATCTCTGTCTAATATTAAAACTGATCTGCCCCACTAAAAGAGACTGGAAAATATCAAAGATTAAGGATGGTCATGTGACATACCCTAATATATAGGTTTAGGGGGGAAAATTCTTTCACTTTTTCGATGCAATGTCGGCGGCGGCCCTTGGCGGCTGGAGCGTAGGCCCAGAACTAACTAGGCAGACGAGAGGCAGTGTAAGTAAAACGGGTCGAAGCTGGTGGAGACTGAGACTCGATTATTCGACGACAATCATCCTTTTATCAAGGAACACACATATCACACTTCTCACAAGAAAGAAGAGTAGTAATTACTTAGGAATGCTAGTAATTTAACCAAATATATATATATATATATATATATATAGGTGACAGGTCTACATCCGTGTTTGTCCCGTATTTTGCTTGAGATGACTGATCTGTAGGCCCAGACTCCATTTCTCGCTTCTCTTGAGCCCTTCACTCTAATTAAAGCTTCTATTTAAGTTGATCGACAAAAGCAAACGCCGCACGGCTGAAATTCTGCATATCGTTGATGACAGAACAACACGGTGGTAATACAGTAGTAACGTAGTATTTGTGGTAATCATTTATGACTGGTGTGATTAGTCTAGAGATAATAGTTCCAACTGATAGTCAACTAGTAGGCATATTTCTACCTCCCCAAATAGTTGCCTCCAGAGGCTGTGGGCGTATCTCCTGAGCTCTAGTTCTCACTTTTGTCAAGGAGTCAAGCTTAGCGGGAACTTTGCCAGAATCCAAGGACCAGCTAGGTATTTGACTCTATGCCGGGGGAAAATCAATCTAACAAACTCGATTAACTTACATTTGAATTTAAATTTTTATTTTTATTTTTATTTTTTTTAAAATATTTATTCTTATATCAGCATACACTTTTACAATAATACCGATGAGGTTAAAGCACCAAAATCCCATTTACGTGATTGTATTCTTGACGAGAGCTTTTTTTACCGTCCTTCGGAGTCGTTTTAGGCCTCAAGTCCGTCGGGTTTCTAAAAGTTGACACCCTTTAATAGAATAGTTCATCGACTTTTTGTGCGCAAAAAAGTATAAATCTGTTTTTTATTCAGAGCGCCGCACTAAGTTACCCTCTTGATTCCTTCACTGCCGTACTTACTTCCCAGAAAAAAATATCGTATCTACGCCCGGTCCCCTGTTGATTCTTGTTAAACAACAGGACCATTTAGATAATAGTTAAAATGTCAGACGATGAAGGAGCGTAAGTTAAAAAGGATAGAAGTTGGTGGTAGTGACTTTGGTTTCTTCTACTTCATTTGGTGGTTTAGCCTGGGGTGTCCTAGATCTCATTTCTCACTTTTGACTCTCAGTCGCTTTGTTCGAGGTTCACTCGACTTGGATGGATACGATCTTAACCTCGAGCTACGGGGCCGCTGGAGCAGACTTAACTAACGCCTTTCTTTGACAGTTTCAATGACGGATATGAAAATGTATATGACGAAGCCGACTTTGAGGAAGATCACTTTTCAGATAATGATATTGATACTACTGCAAATGGAGAGGTAGCTGCTGAAAACGGGACGGCAGTTGCTGCTCAAGAAATTGATGTGGATGGAAGAACAGTCATTGTATCAAATGCTGATACTGCTCCCAGAAAGAAAACAACTAAGGAATTAGCAATCCCTAAAGAGAAAAGGGCCACTACTCCATACATGACAAAATATGAAAGAGCTCGAGTTTTAGGTACTCGTGCGTTACAAATAAGTATGAATGCTCCTGTATTAGTAGATTTAGAAGGTGAGACTGATCCACTACAAATTGCAATGAAAGAACTTGCTCAACGAAAAATTCCACTTGTCATCCGAAGATATTTACCTGATGGAAGTTATGAAGATTGGGGTTGTGATGAATTGATTGTTGATCAGTAGATATCTGTTTATGTGGTATCTCTATATATTTATTTTTATAGACAAAATTAAGACCATATTTGAAATTATGGAATTAATAGAGCTAAATAAAAGCAGAAAGTTTGGGTAAACAAAACAAATTGTATTATATAACGATATATATTTCGACTTAATCTTGTTTATTCCCATCCCTTTCCGGGCGTCATTGTGGGTCCATTGTTGCTTCTGTTATACTCGGTAGCTGTTGCTCTGCCCAAACGCTTTGCTAGGAGTTTGAGCCAGTTAATGACATACGGAAAGAGTAGCATTTTTGCAACTTCCTAGGTCTACTCAGATTCATGGATCTAATATATTAATTTAGCTTCTATATATCGTTCGTCCGTCCATGGTCAAAAGAGGCTCCAATAGTATATCTCACAGGTTTACCGATAGTGAGCGGCAGGAGCCCATGTTAGTTCAGTTATTCACAATAGATCGTTATTGTTCTATCCTGTACCCAATTAGAAAAAAAGAAGCGGGTCCTTAGGTAATGTCATATATAGAAGTCAGGCCGATCTAATTATCCTCTCCTCTTAACATGGTAACAAATTCTCTGTACATAAACTGATCACCTAAGAATCCGTTTGTTCTCGTAAATGCTGCTAATGAATCTTCTATGTCCTTTATTTTCATTCCACATTCAGCTAATGAATGTTTTAGTTCTTCAACACCTATAACTCCAGAAGATTTTTGCTCTCCATCATCTTCATCTTGAAATGATTCAAAAGCTGCTATTAATTCCTGTCTGGTAGATAACTGAGATAAATTACTGGACATTCCAGTTAAATACGATGAGAATGTTAATGGTGAGGCCATTTTTCCCATCATAGTGTCTAAATCTTCTTGAGATGGATCCTGTCCTAATGATATAAGCATCTCATCTAGATTATGTTTTGTAACAGTGCCATTTCCATCTTTATCCAATAATGTGAAAGCTTCTTTCAGTTCTCTAACCATCCCTGGATTAAGTTGTGAGAATGCACCTGACATTGTTCGACGATCTGATGACGTTGATGATGGAGGGACATTTGAATATCCCGGTGTAGCAATCTTACTAGGCTAAAAGTTAGTTTATATCTTCAGATACAAAATCTAACCTCTGGAGCAAAGCTCAGCTGCAAGCCGCCAGAGGCAAATTGAAGCCCATAATAGCCACGTACCATTCTGATTTTGATCAATAAATTAAATTCACGTCGGACTTTTGTTATGTCGATGGTGTGGTATAAAGAAGGAAGGTCAGAGTAGGAGGGAGGATTTGAAAAAGTAAACAAATAGAACAAATCAAGTAATTGTAGCTGTCGATCATTAGTTTTGGCACGGATAATAGTATTTGTGTATAGAGGTTTTAACGATAATAAATGCAATTTATCAGAAAATGGTATTTCTTTAACAAGGTAACACTTCGCGCATTGATTCTATCCGTCTCCACCCCTGATAGGCAGGCATTATACAACCACCGTCGGTCCACCGATAATTATAATACCCCTGGTAATTCTACTACCTCTGATGATAATTCTACAACTCCTGAATCCTGATGATAATTATACTACCCCTGGTAATTGATTCTAATAATTATACTGGTAATTAATTCTAATAATTATACTACTCCTGATGATAATTATACTAATTATCTACCCCTGTTACGTTATTAGGACAGTAGGACTCCCTCGGTGAACAGAATCAACGAAGACCCAGCTATATGAATAAAATTATATATATATATATATGGATTCGTCACCTTTTTAAATACCTCTTTTTATCGAAAAATACTGTTCAACCGCCTTCTGCCAAAAAAACGAGCATCTTCGAATAAATTTATCAATGTCCCAGAACTCCATGCTTGCGTCGGTGATGAATCGTAACAAAAAGAACCATCCTTATTTGTCAATTCAGTCAATCCTCGCCATGGAGACTGATGAAGCGATTTTACATGCTCAGCAATCCTCATCCGGAGCTGCTCAAATGTCCTTGTCTTATCAATTTCTAATATAACTGATCCAGCACCACGATCATGATGAATAGACCTCTGTTTAAGATCAAAAAATAAGAATGCTCTTAAGAAATACCCCATACACCAAACCCATTCAGGACCTTGATGATAATTCCGGCCCTTGGAAGTTCCGAAATCAAAAGAATCTTCACTATTATTATAATAGGGTCTATAATTTAAATCACTAGGATCTAAAGTAGCCATTCCAATTGGTCCACGAAGAACCTTATCAGCCAGTGCTATAGCACCAATAGCATGGTCTACTTGAAATAACTCTGGAGCCGCTACCATTGCAATGGTGAAATTGGGACGTAATTGATAATCTTCATAAGGTTTACCCGATCGATATAAATCTTTATAAATACCTCTTCTATTAATAAGACTCTTGTTGATATCATGTAGAGAATCATCTTCAGGGTTCTGAGGTATATAAAAAGCATGTTCAAATGAACTAGCGATTTTAGCCTCCCAATCACGTAACATAACTTTCTCACCATATTGATTAGTCACATGGTCCCATTCAAATATACCTCTTTGATGTAAAATATTGACCCATCTCAATGTACTTTTTAATAATCCAATAATTTCAATAGCTGCACCATCTCGGGGGGTTCCTGGGAACCCTTTATTACCAGCTTTTTCACTTTCACCCATTTTATCCATCCAAGTACCACAATTCCATTGATTGCCACCAAATATAAACCCATTATCCCAATCAACAAATATCTTTTGATTGAATCCTTCATCACGCATTTGAGAATCGAGATTTGGACCTGCATTAGCCTCTCTAAATTCAATTCCTTGAGCATGACGACTCAAGATCTCGTAAATAATTTCTTTGATAGTTGATGAGTGAGAAAACGCTCGTGAATCGTCAACTGGGACATATGTATCATCAAGTGGGAATCTTCTATAAACTTTTTCATACAAAATATCCAATCCAATTATAGGTACTTTATCGACATATTCTTGAATCACGTATAAGAAAAACCAAGTAGCATCCCGGGCATTATATCTTGGATTTCGTCCCGAATCAAGTAAATTGGGAATAAGCCCATGTTTCAAAGTAGCAGCAAATGCTATAATATGATCTTTTGCTTCGTCAAACCGTCCCAGATTAAGCAAGAGACCAGGTAAAGAAATGAATACATCTCGACCCCAACATCGCATATAACTATGGGAAAAATGAGGTAGGCCTGCAGCCATGGATCCAACATTCTTACATGGGAAAATAGATGCACTAGGTACTTTTCCTACCATCTGTACAGATGTTAATGCCAATTGTTGTAAGAAAATAGTTGATCTCCTTATCGTATCAGGCATAAGTTCCATGACTCGTCGATAGCAAGCTAATACTATAGTATAAACGACAAGGGCAAAATATCTTGGAATCAAGAAAGGTGGCAGTTCCTTAACTCTTTTAAATCGAGACTCAAACCAATCAATCACTGATTTAAGATTAGGAAATTCTGTTACATAATTATTCAATCTTCCCTCGATATAATCTAAAGCCCACAGACCTTCCCGTAAATTCACGCATAACGGATGTCCCAAGTTATTAGTTGATACTACAATCAATAGCAAAGATGACCAGCCTTGAAGTCCTGCATAAGTCAACGGTCCATAGTTTGGAATAGTATAAACACCAAATTTACCTTCAGTAGAATCGCGCTCTTCACCATCGCAACGATACAATAACACATTCATATCTAACAAATCCAGTTCCTTGACTGCCTCTTGAGCACCCGATCGAACTAAATCATCTAGTTCCGTATCGACAAATGACTGATGGGTTTTAATCAAAGCTATAGATCCTTGAGGAAAGTCCTTTGGAGATCTGATAATGCAAACATTGTCTCCGTCAGCATAGTCAATATGAGGATAATCTATATGAACGACTTTGGTGGGCATTGAATGAAGATGTTTACCATCTTCTACTGGTCCACCTTCGGCGACGAGTGAAACTGCAAGAATGCACTCTGCACGAGTGCCTTTTAAAATAATATCCGACACTAAGAGTTAATTATGTTAACAAAAAAAAAATTTATTTACAGCTCCTCCCTCCCCCCAAGAATCCTACTTACACCTCTGATCCCCATCGGGATGAAATTTCGTCCGAGCAATTAAGAAATAACCCTCTCCGGATTTAGGATCAACTCTATGTACAGTAATATATTGACCTTCATGATGTGTATAAGTCTCATCAGCCTCAGAATTACCCATCTCATTATGAGCATCATAGAGGATTTTCTTGATTTCAGATATACCTCCACCAAATGTATACTCCCTTGTTTCTTTCACTACGTCAAGAGAATTCGGATAACATTCATCAAAGCCAACAGTTGAACCAACTGCACACGAACACATTGCAACAAGTGCACCTGTTGATAGAGTATCCTCTACCGTTCTTTTTTCAGCAGCACTTTTATTATCATGTGTACAATCCATTAACCATGCATGAATAGGCGAAGCTCTAACGAGATTAACATCTTCGGTTAGATGATGTTGCCATTTCTCACCATGAGTGAAAAGCGGCTGTTTCGAAAATGAACCCATCGGTCGACCACCATTTCTATTAATTAAAGTAGATAGCTCCTGAACAGACCATGCTTGCATAGCTTCTCGAATAAGAGAAGTAAGACCCAATCGTTCAATAAATATCTTATCCATTTCTTCTGATCCAGTAAATAACTCAGCAACAACATATAAATTAGGACGGACTAGACGAGCCATATCAAGGAAATATTCACCAACATGAATTGGAGTCGAATGACAATTATCAATTCGGAATCCATGGAAATATTTAGCTAACAGTTGAGCATACTTTTTCATACGATCCCAAAGAAATGGAGAATCTTCTTTCTTAGCACCATATCTAAGTTTAACACAATCTCCCCAAATAATAACCTCTCTACGAAGATAAGCTCTTGATTTATTACTAGCAAAATCAATCAATGGGTTCCCATCCCATACCCAACCATTGTTTACTAATGCTATATTTCTTTGATTTTTATCAATGTTATGATCATCTTGACCTTTTTCACTTAGAGTAGTTATGCGAGTAAAATAAGTATCAACTAATGGATGGTTCTTATTGATTTCACCCATTCTAGGACCATCATCATCCAACCGGGCATACTTAATTCGATTATATAACTGACTAATAATAACTGCCACATCATCATCATATTCCTGATAAAGGGGTTCGTTTATTTCATCCACTATTTGTCGAACTCTAGCCTCGTAATGGGCAGCTGATTGACTACTGCTTGAAAATAAAGATTTCAAGATAGATACAAATGTCAATATATGTAATTTTCTTGAAGATCTACCTTCACCAAACTTGTCAAAATTAAGAGCAGCTTTAAGTTTAACGAATTTGGCTAGTTCTTTAAGGTTATTACCAATCTCTTGAGGAACTGGAGTAGGAACAATAGCAGTATATCTAGCTCTATCATTGATTAAATCCATAACTGCTTTCGTTGTAGGAGGGACATTCACTACATAGTATTCCCAAAGTTTAATAGGTTCCACTACATGATCTTTTAATGATGCCATAATTCTATTCAAATCAGATATCGAATGCAATACAGTAGGTAAACCTAGCTCAGTTAAGTTTTCAGAAAATTCCATTAATTGATTATCTAAATCAAGAGCAGGTTTCAAATGTGGAGCAGTCTCTATAGAATAACCAGCTTCAGGGTGATATCTAATCCATTCGGAATTATGAGCAGTATGATTTAAAACAACATCAGTAAGTGCCAGCAAACCATGATTGTGTTCCATATTATCAACCAAATCACGAATATCCTCTTCACCCCGAGGAAAACAATTAGGATCCCAAGCAAGTTGATCGAAAATTGCAAATGGCGAATCTGAAGCACCACGATATTGTAATGGGGTGAAATGAATCATGTTATAACCTTTTCCTTTAATAGCAGCCAGTTTTGGATTCCAAGTATTAACAGGTCCCATGAGTTTAGATAATACAGTCTGAATAGCTAAAGAATCAAGTTTAATAGGTTTATGTTTCAGAGTGAACCCAGTAGAAACAATAAAATGGAATTTTTTAGTCGATGTCACAGAAAGTCCCAGGTTACCATCACTAGAACTATTCATGAACACTCCAATCTCTTTTTTGTCATTCAAATTCTCATCTAACATTCCATCCACATCATCCTCATCTTTCTCAAAATATTCTTCATCAGGTGGTTGATAAGTAATATAACAAGAATAAGGACCACCAGCAAAAATATTGATATCTACATGAACATCCTCAGTGAAACCACATTCACTAGTTATTAAAGGATATTCATAATATCTATTTCTATCAAAAGGTGTTGAAGGATCCAATGGTGCATTACACCATAAAGAACCTTTTCTTATAAATTTCAACCATGCGAAAACAACTATTCGTACAATATACGGTTCATGTGGAATAGGCAGATTCAAAAATTTACCATCACCAGTAAGGATGGGATCACCACTTTCGGAGAGAGGAATAACATAAACTTTTGTCATATCAAAATCAATTCTAATAAAGAGTTAGTATCCACCATCTCTATCTGCCTCCGGCGGCTGGGGCTCTGCCCCAGACCCCGTTGCTCGCTTCGCTCGATCTCGTCCTTACCTGTTTTTAACGGTTCGTAACCACCACCAGAGCGAAACGAGCCCCAGCAGTACCGGCCCAACAGTTCCAACAGTCAAAAGCACAATCAACCGTCTCTACATCAATTATTATTTTACATACCGCAATCAATTCAATTCAATTCAACTCAATTCAATTATCATTTATCGCAATCTATCAAAGTGTTTTTTGATAGGTCTGGTTTAGATAAGACTAGATTCTAAAACCACCACCAATCTGCAATCTTAAATTACCTGTCAAAAAAATTTTTATAATCCCAATCAATGAAATCTAAGTACAAACGAATATAAGTTGTTATATATAAATAAATGTCTTCCAATCTTTCTCAAACTTAAAAAAGAGAGTTCCTTGTTAGCCGGTTACTAAATTGTTAATAAATTTAATAAGAGGATGGGGGGTCGGTCCTGTCTGGTGCTAAGTTGCTTCTTCGTGCATGTTTATGTGCGGCTTTTGCTGGTCAGCCGCAATGATTTGCCTGGTCAGCCGCATAGATTTGCCTGATAAGCCGCATCACTTTGCTTGACAAGCCGCATTAATCATTCGATGAAGTTTATTTTGTTGCATTTGCATGGTGGGGGGATTCACCCTCTGACTGAGTTCGAAGGACTCGGGAGCTGAACCTACCCAAGCTCAATCGTGGTCTAACTCGGATCGAAGTGTGGCTCTCTCTAACTAGCTGGGACACCCCCCGGATCCATAGGCTCTCTATCTCGAGGTTAATACTGTGCTGTGCTTTCTGTATCAGGGAGAGAGAAATTCGACGAAAAAATAAAATGTGTTTATTCCCGAACCGCTAATAGAGATGACCTAGCGCTGCACCTCGGTCCCACCCTCAATGTCCCTCCCCGCGCCCCTTTTCTTGACCCAACCCTCTTGATGAGGTATATATATATCCTTTATATACATTACCTCCAGACCTAACCCACAACTTCTGAACGACTAGGACAATATTAAGAGACATACTGTATTGGCAAGACAAGAGATAATGGAAGAGAGAGGACAAGAATAGATATTGAAATTATCGGAAGGGGATAGAACTAGAGTCTAAGCAGAGGGAGATTATTCACTTCAATTGAATCCGAAGATTAAGATTAAGCACAGGGCCTCCAACCACCGGAGTCACTAGTGACGTTTAGTTTAAATTTACTTTATCTTGTCGATCAAGATACGGGATATATTCGATCCGATAAGAGCCGCGCAGACCGACTGTACATGTTATTAGTTAGTGGTGGGAAGGAATAGTAGAAATGGGCAAACAACACACCACTACTTCTAGACCACGAGATTTTATTCCATCGGTGATCACCTCGGGTGTATTAACAGCCATATCCAGGCCCCATAGTTTTGACCTACTTGAAAGAGGAAAGGAATATGACTGTAAGGAACCCCATTACAAGACCTTGATAAAAATAAAAAGCACCTGAGTTTTGGCCCGGATAAGAATTAGGAGCTTAGCACTCAGCGGTTTGATTCGAAGTAAGGGCCATGGTCAGGCTTTAGAATGTAAGAGTAGACCGGTAAACTTAATTTAATTAATTAAATTTTTATGTGGGAACCAACTTAAATGTTCCATTTTGCCGAGCTCAATTCGAAGTCAATGGATCGCCAATATAAGTTATCGAGTAACTTCTTGCTATAGCTACCCCCAAGGAACGAGGATGGGTTGGGATAACAGAAGCTCATCGAGGGCATTTCTTATCTGCTCCGGTAGTTGAATCTTGCCACACGAGATGATGACTCTCGATACAGCATAAACTAGCTAAACTAGCTAGGGGAAAAGGGGGCAGGCTGTTTCAGTACAGTACTCACGGTACATAATCGCATTGTCAACTGATAAGGTTAGTAGTTAGTTAACCTTTTAAGGCTAGTTCTAGTTACACTAACAAATTTAACTACATACGCTGGGCTCTGTGTGTGAGTGAAGTGACAGTGAGTCAGAGATGTATTCCCAATGCAGAGATCGTCCAACGGTTTCAACGGTCTAGGGACATAACACTAAGGACATCATGGTCTTAATACAGCCAAAAGTTTATTATAAATCAATAATTGAAATTTTATTTGATGATAAAGATCTATTTTAGATTCCCTTGATGTCTGTCTCCACAACGCCTCCCTCCCGTTGTGCTTCTTACGCCCCCAGACCCCCCTAACTCTCACTGCGCTCTAGAACGAGATTAATAACGTTGAAGTTTGTTTTGTAACCAAAGTCAAAGTAAAAATATTAATAACATCTAAAGGTCGGGGGAAATCAGTTAGGAACAACGAACAATCCCCGGCGTTCATTACTGGTACTGGCAATAGTCCGTGTTAAGTTAACTGTTAGTTTTGAGTTACATCTCTGGTCCCCGAAAGTCATTGCCGCAATCAGCATGATGACTTTCTTAACTCAATATAACCCCTAAACCTTTGGTAGTAAATGGGAATTAACACCTAAACCACGTTAAATATAGAAACAACGCCTAACCCTGGGAGTATTACAAATCAAATTTTTTTTATCCCAAAACAAAAATTGCTGTTTCAAGCCAACAATTAGCAAAGAATAATTACTGATCAGAGGGACAAAAGGAACGAGGAGAAACAGGCAACGGCATGCACCACAAACTCACATAACTTACTTTGGCTTGAAGACACAGTTTAAAAATGTGTGTTCTGTGTGTGTACCCCTGTGTGCCTCTGCGTGGGCTGCAGACTAAGAATTCAGGTTGTTTTGTTGAACAGGTATAACCAGCTGCAGCCGCCAATAACCCGTGTAGCACGGCACAAAAATTGGCTGCGGAACTCCTTCTCCTTCGCCTGCGCCGCCTGCTTCGTATTTCATCGGCTTTTCCCTCTGGCCCTCCCTCTCACACACGCTAGCTAGCTCAGTCCTTTTTTACTTACTGTCACCCCCCATCCCGCCTTCTTCCACTTCCACTTCCTCTTCTCCGTTCTCGTTCTACTTTCTGATTTTCCATCGTCTGTCAAAAGGTAAATAAATTGATTTATTTAATTTATCTATTTTTGATTTTGATAGATAATATTATTTTTTTCTCTTGATAATAATATATTTATTTATTATTGAACTGTTCTTTATTATTGTATCATAAGTTTCATTTTGTTTGTTTTTGAAATTCTCGAGCAAGTTGAAAGTGACATATATAATAAGGAGGAAAGAAGAATAAGAAAAGAAGATCTAGTTGAATGATAAGATCGAGTTGAATAAGAGGATTAAGTTGAATGATAAGATCGAGTTGAATAATAAGATCGAGTTGAATAATAAGATCAAGTTGAATAATAAGATCAAGTTGAATAATAAGACCGAGTTATAAGAATTAGTATAGTGAAGAATATAAGTATATTTAGAAGTTATTATATCTATTATTTGGTTTGAGAATAATATTATATCTATCATTTGGTTTGAGAATAATATTATAACGACATATTGGTCCTACTGTTTTCATCATCGAAATTGGATTCAATTTCTGAATATTTATTACATACGTTTTTTGATCTTTGATTCTCTCAAGAGATAGGTTTAAAAAGTAAGTATTAAACGTGGTTGAGGAAGTTAGTTGGTTGATTTGTTGGTTGATTATTGAGTTATATGACATCGAACTATTTTCATATCCTTATCCTTATCCTATCTGTGTATCTCTCTATCTCTCTATCTCTTTTATCTCTCTATCTCTTTTATCTCTCTATCTCTCTATCTCTTTTATCTCTCTATCTCTTTTATCTCTATATCTCTTTTCTCTCCTTGATCTCCTGATCTCCTCCACTTCCCTAGCTCATTGCTTCATATGATCAAGTCCTTGTCTGTTTCTTCTCTCATGTCCGATGCTTACATAAACATCTCGGGTGGTGGCGATCGTATTATTCTGAGCCTCGTGAGGCTCAATGCCGCATTATAGGATGTCCGTCTGTTTCCGGGGGGGGTGCTGCTAGCACGCTAGGGATTCGCTAGGATTCGTTCGCTAAGGATTCGCTAGCTTCGTTCGCTCTGGATCGCTAGGCTTCGTTCGCTCTGGATTCGCTAGGATTCGTTCGCTCTGGATTGGCTGGGTTTCGTTCGCTCTGGATTCGCTAGGCTTCGTTCGATCTGCATTCGTGAATCTGAGACCTTTTTAAATTATTGGAGCTAACATTCTTAGATGACTACTTCGGCAAAATCTGTTCATGAGTTCTTCAATGAAGACAATTCATTCTTTGACGCTTTTGGTCAACAAAATAAAAATAAAAACCCATCTCTTCCTTCTGGTGGTGCATTTGTTGACAATTCTAATTCATTATTATATTCACCTATTTCTGTCGAATCAGTATCACTTTCTCCAAATGAAACTCCTTCTCCTGGTATAACAAATGGTTTATCATCATCGTCATCAAAACGTAAAGTTTCTTCAGAAAATGTTCTATTTGGAGATGATGAGGATATTGAGGATATTGATGATAACTATTCCCATGCAGATTTTACTTCTTCATCATCTATTAAAACCGCTAAATCGAATTCTACTAGTGATGTTTCTTCGTCTAAAGCTGCTGCCGCTGCTGCTAATAATAAAAAACCCGGCAGAAAACCTGATCTTAATGAACCTGAGAATAAACGTAAAGCACAAAATCGTGCTGCTCAACGGGCATTTAGAGAACGTAAGGAACATCATTTGAAAGAACTTGAAGATCGGGTTAATCAATTGGAAAATGAAGCTGCAAGTACTTCAAATGAAAATCAATTTCTTCGTTTACAAGTTGAACGATTACAAGGAGAATTACGGAAATATCGTCAAACAAGTAGAGCATCAACTTCATCTAATTCATCTACTACTTCTCCATTAGCGACTTCTACTTTATCTACTTCAAAGAAAAACAATACTATATTACTTAATCATGATCTTAGTCCTACTGCTACGGTGAATAATAGTTCCAATAGTAAGCCATTTACATTTGAATTTCCATTTTTCACTGGTGCTGATAATAAAAAATCTGGTTCTATTAATAATGGTATGACAAGTGTTAATACTACTAGTCTTGGAAAGAGTCCTGGATTAGGTAAAGACTCTCCATCAGCAGCATCTATTATTTCAAGAAGAAGTACTAATGATGATTCATCTCCTAATTCATTGTCATCAGGTTCACCAGATAATAATAGAAGATCATCGAGTTTATCATCAGAAGTACCACAAGATGAATTTTGTGCTCAGTTATCACTTGCTTGTGGTACTAAGGATCATCCTGTTCCGAAAGTTAATTCAAGTGGTAGTTCAAAAGGATCGCCTCCAGTTGTAGTTGCTGGAACTATTCCATGGACATCATCGGCTTCTCCTGTTGCTTTAACTAATAATGGTATCAATCATAATAATAATAATCATAATGCTGCATCGACACCAACATTAATAACGCCTTCATTATCAACAAGAACTCCTTCTGTTGGTGGATTATTTTCACCATCGGATTTCGATGTAGATTTTATTAGTGAATATCGAGATCCATTATTTGATGGTGAGCAATTTACTTTACCAGAATTGGCCACTTCAGAATATAGTATGTTTGATCCTTTAGAGAATCCAATTGCTAATACAACATTTGAAATGTTGAATAAGAATGCTGATTTACAAGCGAGAGACAACAACAGCAATAACAGTAATAAGAATAATACCACTGATAATTCTACTAAGAATAACGAGAACAATAGTGCTGCTGCTGTAAATATTAAATCTGAGGATGATGAAACTGTTCCTGCATATCCATCTAAATTAATGAGTTGTACGGCGGTATGGGATAGAATTTGCCAACATCCTAAATTTGGTGATATTGATATTGATGGTTTATGTCATGAATTAAGATCAAAGGCCAAGTGTTCGGATTCTGGTGTTTTATTAACCGAGAAGGATGTTGATAAGGTTTTAAATGCTTTTAGTTGAGGGTGATAACTTCGGAGAGAGTTATATATATGAAGTGTATTTGTTTTAATTTATTTTTACGGAACCAGGCCTTTTATGTGTTTTGATTGTGAATATACGTGTTTGAGATTATATTTTATTATTATGAGAAACGGAAATGAATTAAAGTGAGAACTGACTAGGAGGTAGTGCTGGGGCGTAGATTAATGTTTCTCTCCTCGATCTATGCTTCCAGTGGATGGGGCTATGCCCCAAACATCTAGGCTCGCTTAGCTGGAGGTCATGTTCGTGCTGGTCTCCTGCATTCTACGTTCCTCCCGTGGTTGGTGGCCGGAGAGTACTATCCTCAGTGGCTAAGGCTCTTGCCTAGACCTATCTCGGGCAGAACATGGAGCGATCTACCATTTACGTTGTAGATGAAGGATAATCCGGCCTAATTGATCTGTGAAGTCTGGAGAAGAAACCGCAGCCACTAATTGTTCGAGCCTCCGGTGACTGTGACTCTTCTCCAGGCCTCTCCCAAGTGAGACAGGTTTATACTCCAGAGTACCTCAGATAGGCGCTCTTATCCTCTTGCATAACCTGATTTTTTTGGCTCGGGAGAGGGATGCCGAGGATCCAGTATAACATGTATATTTTGATATTTTTTGCGGGGACGCGTGCCGAGGAAAACGTGGGGTCGGCCAGTCAGCGGTTAAATCTCGGAGAAGATATGACTCGGTAACTTTCATTCATTCCGCCTTCGTTCCTTCCACTCCCCCTCCCCCTTAGAGATATATATTGTGAAGAAATTCTTGTGTTTTTTTTGGAGAGCTGTATATTTTGAGAATTTATTTTGACCAATTCGTTATTTTGTTTGGAATAAACAAGGATTGAATAGAAGTGAATAGAATTGAATAGATCTTATAGCATTAGAAGTTTCTTGTTGTTTCAGTTGTTAACTGCTCTTCTCATTAGACATCGTCTCATCTTATTTTTTGCAATCAAATATTATCTGTCGTGTTTATCATCATGTTCCTCAAAACTGTCCGTTCAAAAAAACAGCAGGCTGTTTCATTGCTTAAACATATTCAATCTCATCCTCCAACTTGTCCTTGTCATTCTTGTATTACAAAAATCGCTAGTCCTACCTTACAACAAGCAGCTGGATCTTTATTATCTCAAAGAGCATTTGGTGCTGCCAAAAATGCAGTGGAACCAGATTATGCTTTTGAAATGAGTTTTAGTAGTATCCGTTATGGACTTGGAGTAACTAAAGAAGTTGGATTTGATTTTAAACATCTTGGTGGTATTGAAAAAGTAGCTGTATTCACTGATAAAAATTTGTTAGATAAAATATCAGTTAAAAATGCTATTGAATCATTGGAATCTCAAGGAATTAAATATGAAATTTTTTCTGACGTTATTGTCGAACCTAAAGATTATGGTGTTCGCCATGCAATTGAATGGGCTAGAAATGCTAAACCAGATGCTTACTTGGCAGTAGGAGGTGGGTCCGTAATGGATACTGCTAAAATTGCTAACTTATTTCAAACGTATCCTGAGGCCGATTTAATGGATTTTGTTAATGCTCCTGTTGGTAAAGGATTACCAGTTGAACGTAAAGTTAAACCTCTTATTGCTGTACCAACTACTGCTGGTACTGGGTCAGAAACAACTGGTACTGCGATTTTTGATTTAACTAGTCAAAAATCTAAAACTGGTATTGCTTCAAGAGCTATTAAACCAATTCTAGGACTTGTGGATCCTTTAAATACTAGAACTATGCCTGCGTCTGTTAAAGCAAGTTCTGGTTTAGATGTTTTATGTCATGCTCTTGAATCTTATACTACTATTCCTTACAATCAACGTACTCCTAGACCTTCTGATCCTATTTTAAGACCAGCTTATCAAGGAGCAAACCCAATTTCGGATATCTTTTGTACTGCTGCTTTGAAATTGATTGTAGAGTATTTACCTAGATCTATCAGAGATCCTGATGATCATGTTGCTCAAGAACAAACTATATTGGCAGCAACTTTAGCAGGTATTTGTTTAAATAATAGTGGTGTTCATATAGCCCATGGTTTATCTTATCCTTTATCTAGTCAAAATAAAGGTTATAAGCATCATGGATATCAGGTTGAACATCCTATTATTCCTCATGGTGTTAGTGTAGCTGTTACTGCGCCAGCAGTTTTTAAATTTACTGCTGCTTCAAATCCTGAAAGGCATCTTGAAGCTGCTAGAATATTTGGTGTTGATACATCAAATGTTAAATTGGAATCTGCTGGTGAAGTTCTTAGTGAAGCTATTAAAGACTTTTTGTATAATAAATTAGGAGATCAACCTCATGGTATTAGTGATCTTGGATTTACTGAGGCTGATATACCTGCTCTTGTCAAAGGTGCACTTCCTCAAAAAAGAGTTTTAAGTTTGGCTCCTACTCTTCATAATGCTGATGATGGTATTGTCTCTGAATATTTGCATGAGATTTTATCCGAGTCGTTGAAGTTCTAGATTTAGTACAAATATAGGTTGACTGTAGAAAGTTTTATGACAAAGGCTATACGATAGCTATTATCGTCAGTAGCCCGATTCTAAGTAAAATTATAAATATTATAAATAATGTTTATAAAATATTAAATCAGATTTACTACTTTGACCTGTCAAGTGAGCAGAGCGAGCCGAATTAACCTTGATCAGATTTACTACCTCGATCCCAATTTTGCCTCCGTTGTGCTCCAGACTGACTCAATTCTGAGCACTGGACGTCGAGCGAAGCGAGCTACTGTCTGGGGCAGACTCGGGGTAGAGCAGCAGAGGCCCTAGCCGCCAAAAAAACCGACCACCTATAAGGAAGGAGAGTGAGATAGATGGGCCCCCACGCTGTGAAAATGGTGGGGTAATATAATCATGCTAAGACTAGACTCACTTCCACTGGATTACTGGTAGTTACATAAGCGGGAGTTCTATGGATCTACCATTGGCAGTGAGAATAGGGTATGATACCAGATACAATTCAGTTGCACTGGCGCATCCAGGACACAGAAAAATCAGATATCACAGTTAACTTACAAAGGTCGAATATAATGAATATAATGAATATAATAATAATATAATTGAGTTTATGAGTTTATGAGTGAATAGAAAGAATAGAAAGAATAGTAAAAGATAGAATAATAATCACAAATCACAACAACGGGATATGGAAAACCCTGCATAAAGATTGAACTTCTTAACGGCTAATGCATGCAAATTGCGCTATTTAAGTTCACACACAACGTTAACATGTTATCAGATAATTATTATCTGCAGAATTATCGGATCCCGATGATCGACACTAGCATATTAATATTTTATCATTTTACAGGATGCAAAAGTTATTTGAATCTGTAAAGTAAAGCAATTGGTGAACAAATGAAAATAAAAAGTTAAAAATAACTGGCGAGTAACTGAAAATGAAATAACTGAAGAATAACCAACTGGAAGTAATTAACAGTTACTACTATGCTACTACTACTGTTCCGTTAATTCTAGTTACAATATTTAAAAGAACCTTAAAAAGGAGAGGAAGACAAAAGTTCAAAAATGATTGAAAATAATATGAAAATAATATGAAAATGATGAAATAATATAAGTCTATTTCAGTTACATGCATGTGGGAATTAAATAGAAGGTTGTTTTAATTATTGTGGTATCAGGTGAGTGAGCATATCTCTTAAGGAAAAAAATCCATATAAAGAAAGATAAGGTCAACTCTGCCAAATTTAAACAAGTTTTAATTTAAAAAAAAGGAAGACTACAAAATTAGGGCTGGACAATATTAAGTTATTACCAGTGGGTTTTATTCTCTTCCACTGTACAATCAAATACCTGTTAACGTTATCGGAGTTTTTAATTTTAAAATCTGAAACAGTTACGACTTTCTACTACATGTATCTCCATATAACATCAAGCATACGTTGATATATAGTAGCAAGAGTAATAATAGCAATAACAATAGAATTAGAAGGTATATTAGAATACTCAAGGTTAACTGTTACAGCATTGCAGCAACAGTGTGGTAAGTAAGTTTTCAATCCTTATAAAGGTTTTTTTTTTCTGTGTTAAATCTTATCTGGGACAAAGTAGTGTGAATTATGATCGTGTTTGTCCGACCTAACCTGGCCAATCTCAGATTCTCAACTAATTACCGCCGCACATCACAAAAGCATATCAAATCTCTGCCGGAAGAAGCTCACAGTCTCAGCCCCGAAGCACGCGCATCACCAAACACCAATTGTTAACGTTAACGTTAACAGTTTAACAAAACCACGCAAAACTGCCTGCAGCTTGACAAAAAGGGCTAAAAGTTTGTTGTTATAAGGTGTTAAAATTCCAAACCTAACCTTAAACTTGACGTTAGAGAAGATCTTTTTGACCCTTCACGGGTTGGCAACTCTTTCAGTCTTTCAGTCTTTCTGTCCGTCCTCCTTTTCTCTCCTTTTTTTTTTCTTATCTGTTGTCTCTTCTTCATTCTTGAGATATTTGAAAACAATCTAACATTGAGTTTGATAAGCAATATATTTTTAATTTCAATCCTGTCTATTTTCTATATAAATTCTATCCATTCTCAATCCTTTGTTTATTGAGGTAAGTTCAAAAACGGTAATTAAGTCCTCCTCGGCGGTTACGATCGAGAACTTGACGGTAATAGTTCCCCTTGACGATCTGAAGTGAAGCCCCAGATTGTTCGAAAATCTGACGGATCTCTAGAATGTGTGATGAGAATTCTCTTCTCTTTATCATCTGGAATGAATTCTAATGTGGTTTGTCAGATTGTAGGCTATATGGTGTGACAAACTGCAATTCTCTACTGAATTTCTACGTTCTGTAACAGAATTTTTCTTTTTAATATACTAACTCAACTTTATAGCATACACACAACCTCTATTCAAGCGACTTTTTGCTTATTTTGCTTCAAATAGCCTTGGTATATGACGGAATCCGACGAAGAACCCAGTATATGTCTCTCGCATGACAATTACTCTCAGCGAGCCCTAGGGTCTCGCAATGGTGAATGTGACGAAAGTTCTGGTGATGATGATGACAGTCATCAGAAGAAAGTAATTCTGAAATTCAACAATTCAAAAAATTCCACACCGAAAACGAAAACGAAAACGAAAACGAAAACGAAGACTAAAAAACCCAAATTACCTGTATCTTCCAAAGTAGAGGATTTATCAACGTCATCATCATCCTCTTTTAAATCTATTAGAGGTTCTAAATCATTGTCAATATGTAAACTTCTGGTAGCTCTAATTGCATATCTACCAGTAATCTCCGGTTTTCCGGTTCATCATGTTGGTACTCTTCATACTGCTACTTCCTCTACTGAAACTAATTATACTGAAGACCCATCTCAATTTTGGGTTAACATGTCCATTTCTGCCATGTTGGTCTTACTAGGCGGTGCATTTGCCGGTTTGACTTTAGGTTTAATGGGTCAAGATGAAATTTATTTACAAGTTATGAAGCAATCTGGTGATGCTTCGGAACGTAAAGCCGCTGGAAAGGTTCTTAGTTTACTCGGTAAAGGTAAACATTGGGTTCTGGTCACTCTTTTATTAAGTAATGTTATCACCAATGAAACTTTACCTATTGTTCTTGATAGATCTCTTGGCGGTGGTTGGCCTGCTGTGGTATCATCTACAGTAGCTATTGTTATTTTTGGAGAAATCATTCCTCAGTCAGTGTCTGTAAGATACGGTTTGGCAGTAGGTTCTGCATTTGCTCCTTTTGTTCTGGCTCTTATGTATATAATGTATCCTGTAGCTTACCCTATTGCTATGCTATTAGATTATACTCTTGGTGAAGATCATGGTACAGTATATAAAAAAGCTGGATTAAAAACTCTTGTTACTCTTCATAAAAATATGGGAGTAGAAAGACTTAATGAGGATGAAGTAACGATTATTTCTGCTGTACTTGATTTGAAGGAGAAACCTGTAGGTACTATTATGACTCCTATGGAAGATGTTTTTGTTTTAAGTGCTGATACTATTCTTGATGAGAAAACTATAGAAGAAATTCTTCATACTGGATTTAATCGTATTCCAATTCATTGTCCTGGTGACCCTCTTAATTTTGTTGGAATGCTTTTAGTAAGAATCCTCATTACTTATGATCCTGAAGATGCTTTACCTATTTCTTCCTTCCCTTTGGCTACATTACCTGAAACCGGTCCTGAAACTTCATGTCTTAATATTCTTAATTACTTTCAAGAAGGTAAATCTCATATGATTATTGTATCTGATGACCCTGGTGAACCATACGGAGCTTTAGGTGTTTTAACCTTAGAAGATGTTATTGAAGAGCTTATTGGTGAAGAAATTGTTGATGAATCTGATGTATATGTTGATGTTCATAAAGCAATTCGCCGTGCCCATCCTGGTCCATTGAATAAAGGGCCTATTAATCACAGTATCAATAGCCGTAATAATTCTATTACTGGTAGTGGTACAACTGTTACTGGTATTGGAGGTACTGGCGCTATCGGTAGTGGTGGAACTGTTGCTAGCCGTCAATTTGCCTCACCTAGAACTTCTCTTGGTCTTGAAAGTGTTCTTTCTCATCTAACCACTGATTCTGTTCAACCTGGTGGTAATCAAGGAGATCTTCCTATACCAAAATTGGGCCCTTCAAATAAAGCTTCAAATCCAATTCCTCCAACTACTAAGAATATTACTGTTAAAAGGGGTTATCTCGAACCACATCCAGTGGTAGTTAGCAATGGTACCGTGGCTCCATTAACAGATACTCAATCATCTGCTGCTCCTTCCTCTCCTAGTGCAATCCCGATTTCTAAAGTCGACAATCAGAAGAATTATAATAAACGTGTTCTTCACCCCAATGTACATCATCGTAACAATTCAAATGTATCTATTGATGATCAATTATTAGCAGCTCCGAATCCTGCTAATGGCACCGTCACTAGAACTGAAGTTGGTGCTCTACAAGAAGCATTAGCCACAAATCTTGGAAGGCGGTCATATGAATCGAATCATCAGGGTGATCTTGCATATGAAGAACGTGTAGTTACGCCTACTTTGCCTGAAGGTCACAGCTATCGAACTGGTGGTATAATTGAAAGTGTTATCAATGTGCATGGTGTGAATAAGGTCATAATTGAAGATGTTGCTGCATATGAAGATGTAACATCAGATAGGAGTACTCGTAGTAAGACACGATCGAGTCCTTCTATATCGTCTAGAAGTCGTAGTGATAGTCAAGAGGAAGATACTGAACCGTTATTAACTGCAAGATCGGATAATGAACAGCGGGTTTAAGAGAGTTAGTACAGATACTATATTATTATTACCATTATTATTATTATCATTTTGTCGAAATTTATTTAGTTTGTAGGTTTTCTACTTGTCATTAATAATGTATTAATCAATCGTTTTAGAAAATTGGATCTAATTGACTCTGGCTCTTTCCGGGACCACGACTGACAGAAGCTTTTTGGACTCTCAGTTAGCAGAGGAAGCTAACCAAGGGGTCCTGTATTGGAAACGACGTAGTAGCCTTTCGGACTCTCAGTTGAGGAAGATAACCAAGGGGTCCAGTATTGGAAGCGACGTAGTAGCCTTTCGGACTCTCAGTTGAGGAAGCTAACCAAGGGGTCCAGTATTGGAAGCGACGTAGTAGCCTATTAAATATATATAATTTACAGAAATTATATACGGATCTCATTTTATCATGACCAGATCTTTATCTCTAAATCCACGGATCCAGTAGCAAAAAGACACCGTATATTCTTCAAACTATTATTAGTGGAAGAGGTCGTATCATTAAGTTTCGTCGTTTTCGTTGTCGTTGCGGATGCCAGAGTCGTCTTTGTATTATTATCATTATTATTATTTTCGTTATGATTATCCTCATTCACCGACATTTTAGGAGGTGCCCATCTAATGCAACTAATAAAATGATGATGAGCATCCTGAATAACTTTTACACAACGACCTTGTTGACTCAGATCCCAACATCGAATGCTTCGATCATCTGAAACACTAAGTAAATATTTACCTCCAGGATGAAATTCTAAGGCTCGAACCCAATTATCATGACCTATCAAAGTCGCAATCACTTCTTGATGGGTATTCCATAATTTAATAGTTTTGTCTCGAGAAGCAGTGGCAATATATTCAAAAGATGATGAATAAGATGATTCAACAGGCCGTTTATGACCTTCCATAGCTGCTAAATAAGAATATGAACTAGGTGGAGCGAATGCCACATATTCTATTACATGATCATGACCAATATATAATAATTTTCCTTCACCAGATAAAAAATTGGATATTCGTGCTGATTGATCAATACCACCAGAAAGTATATAATTACTATCAAGAGATGGAGCTATTGATTTGACCCACTCCGAATGACCAACGATGGTTCTTATAGCATATCCAGATTTGACGTCCCATATGCGTATTGTTTTATCTCTTGATGCAGATATTAAATGAGTACCATTTGGTGTAAATCGTATACTAGATATCGTATGATCATGACCAGTCAAAGTTCTTATATTAGAATAATCATTTGATGGATCCCATAATTTGATTGTAAGATCTGATGAACATGATGCTAATAATATCTCTCCACTGGACGGGCCACCAAAATCCACATCCAAAACCGATTTGGTATGGGCTTTTATAGTTCGTTCTAGATCACCCAATTCCCAATCCCATATTTTAATTGTACCATCCTCACTAGCAGAGGCTAATATTGAGAAAAACGTATGAAATGCAATGGCTGTAATAGGTTGACGATGACCTGAAAGAGAATACTTGGCAGGAGCTCTAGGTAACCATAATACCGGATCTTGTCTATTATTATTGTGTCGAGATGATGACGATGCTGATATTGGAATGTTTTCTAGTTCTTCCTTGAGAAGAGATACTTGAGCTTCTAAATCCAGAACTTTACGTTGTAAACGGACTACCGATGTCCATTTTTTTTCGAGAATCATTGCTTGTTTACGAATCTCATCCGGATCATTGAGGGTGGTGGTACTAGAATCAGTATGGTCCGTTGAGCCATTGGTTATGGCTGCCTCAATAATCTTGTGAATATTGGATATAATATCTGGTGGTACATTATTATGTGATAAATATGCCAGGATTGACCGATTTCTAGAGAATGATGTTAGAATGTGAACCATGTATCGGATCCTTAGTAGTTGATCTGAATATACTATATATCTTTACTTACAACTCAGACCGCTGTCTATCTGACAGTAGAGATGATGAGGATTGCATCTCTCACTAGCAAAATAAACAACCCAGAAGATATCAATCAATAAATAAGTTGTTGCTTCTCAAGAATAAATGACACAATATAAATTTCTGACGCGACTGAATATGAAAAATAAGAACCCCGAGAGCAGTCGCACCAGTCAATACGCGTGTCACTCTATCTATATCTATCACTTCTTCTGTTGAGTTCTAGTTATCATTCCAAAGAGATTGTTAATAATAACTTATAGTATCTTGCTCTATCTATATCTATATCTATATCTATATCAATATCTATATCACTCCTTCTGCTGGACCCTAGCTATGATTCCAAAAAGATTGTTGATTATAATTATAATGACTTATAGTTTTAACGAACTGTACAGTAAAGCTTACTTCCAGTGTTTGTTTCAAGTTTTATGTGCTACACGTGATCTGGATGGATGCCAGGCGCGCGCGCTCGCGTGCAAAACCCCAAGCCTTCCTTCAATCAAAAACTGACATTTATTGTGATACTGGTGTAACTTAGACTTATAGTTGACTCGACGAGGATATGTTTTACTCTTGGAGATAACGTTATCTTTAATCTACCTTAGCTTAGTTGTGTCTTCGGTGTTGATACATAATTCGGTTCTCTTCCTGTAATTTTCGAGCGTAGCGAGAGCTAGAATCCTTGAGTAGTTGTCGGAGGCATACGGGTACTGCCAGAAGGTTTGCCTAAGAAATGATATGAAGAAACCATTGATTTTGTAGAAAATAATCTAAGTAACTTTAATCCTGAAGGGAATTTGACATTACCATGATGATTTTCATTGTTTGTTAAATGTTATTATATATATTATTATGTTGAACTTAAGTTAACCTTACACGCAGTGAATATATCTCATATAAGTACTTAACGTTAACCTATAACTGTTATATTATCAGTTAATGTATCATCTCGAGAGCATTGTCTCACCAGTTCCATCTAGCGCCCAGACCTGGTTTCTCAATTGCTTTCTCAATTGTCCGTGATCTGTTTCCCGCCTCAGGGGCCCTAAGCGTTATCTACTAATGTTGAATTACATAATCCTCAGGGCTTGTATTATGTAACATCCATATTCTAATGCCAACATCAACCAGGTCACAGGTAACAAGTTAATATCCAGCCATGGTAATGAGAATGATCGTTCGAAATCGTCTTCCCTTATCCGCTTGCACTACGGGACTGACCCGAGTGACCCCTTCAGATCTCAACCGAACAGGAGTTACAAGAAGATTGATTTGAGTCTCCAACGATTACATAATAATAGAACGCATAACATGCATGTATTGTTAAAATTTATTAAAATTTATTAAAATTTATTTCCTATTTAGGAAGAACGAAATTTCAAAGTGACTGCTTTTAAAGACGACTCATGGAAATTCGACTCTCGTGAAGTGGATGTACCCGCAGATTGTGTTTGACAAGGAGTTGCAAGTCATTTTCATAACTATAGTTTGGCTAACCAACGTTCGATACATAATAACAGCATAGATAAAAATGGCACCAAAGGGTAAGTAATGAGAAGAGCTGAATGAGACTATAGAAGGAGGTGTGGTGAGAAATGGCTCGGGAAGTGAATGATCTATGAAATGACAGGGAGATAAACGATATAATGATATGATGAAACGACTTGGACAGAGAAGGAAAATGTTAATTAGAGATACAACTGATGATGGCAAGGACGACTCCACCGATATTCTAAATGTCATTTATAATAGTCAAATTATTTTATTGTATTCAATGAAATCGACGAATGAAAGATCCAGTATTTAAATGCTATTCTGTTACTTGTTTAGCTTTCATCGATTAATACCTTGATGAATATATTTCATCGATAATAACAGCATCACAACAAAACACTCTTAACAAGAAACGAGTTCCAACATGCAAAATAACTGTTCAACATTCTATATGAACGTTTGTTATTTCGCTTACTTTCTCTGCCGCAGTCTCTCTCAGTTGTAGTATACTAACTTTTTATAGCTTCTGCACAAAAGGCTCTCGCCGCTAAAAAAGCTGTTGTCAAGGGTGTCAACAGTAAGAAGGTTACTAAAGTTCGTACTTCTACCACTTTCCGAAAACCTAAGACCCTTCAACTTGCTAGAACTCCCAAGTATCAACGTAAGAGTATTGCTCATTACCCCAGACTTGACGAACACAACATCATTGTTAGCCACGTCAACAGTGAAGGTGCTATTAAGAAGATTGAAGAATCAAATACTTTGGTTCTTAAGGTTTCTATTAAAGCCAACAAGAGACAAATTAAAGATGCTGTTAAGAAGCTTTATGATGTTGATGTCCTTAAGGTTAATACTTTAGTTAAACCTGATGGAACCAAGAAGGCCTTTGTTAGGTTGACTGCTGATCATGATGCGCTTGATGTTGCTAGTAGAGTTGGTTACATTTGAAGAGGTTAAAATACTCTGAAAATGTTCCCCACTAAAAAAAATATTGTTGATGTATTGTAATTATTTTAACAGAATTCAAAAACTGGTAATCATATGCCTCGAGATTGCTATCTACGTTGTCTACCTGCGGTGGCTGCGGCTACAGCAGATGTGAAAATGAAATCCTTGACTTCAAACGAAGCGAACCTGGGGATTTGATGCCTAGCCACAGCCGGAGAAGACCTTAGCCTCGATCAAAGCAAGCCTAGTGGAGTGCGGTCCCAGAAGGGGGAGATGATCATGAGCTCACCCCAGCCCTGTGACGCCCAACTCCAGCCGTCAAAGGGGAAATCATAAGGTCAGATTCAACCCCAACCGTCGATGGGGAAGATCATGAGCCTCAGGTCCAAACTCTAGCTGCCGGAGGAAGATAGAACCGGACCGGGCCGGTTCACCGACACTCAGTAACATTATATCCTTTTATATGACGTCTAAGATGCTCATAACAGCCTATACCACATTGCATATATGCATGAGTTCTTTCTTGATCACGAGATAGAAATATATATTTTTTTTCGGCGCAGATCAAATGACAGTTGACATCTAACAGTTTCAGACTGTAACAAAAAAACGTATAAAAGGGAGCGGGGATCTCTCAGAATATTTGAGGATAACTGCTATTTGTCAGTGACATTTATTTTAGAACAGTCAGTATACCACAAGTCTACTACTATTGGCCAAAAGCATCTCTGCTATCATTTTGTTTCTTAATCGGTAAGATAGTTCAATTGTCGAATGGTGATATAGTGTCAATATAGTATATCAATATTATGTCTCATCCGTTTCATAAAATCCTCGTTAATAACGAGGGAACTACTTTATTTATAGCTACTGCGCAATCTCTTCAATCATTTGATCTCGTTAATGGCACACTCTCAGGTAATTATGAGATTAATTCGGCAGTATCGAAGATAGTAACGGCGGAAAAAAAAAACCCACCAATTGATACAAAGCTGACCAATGGAAAGTCTGTTGATGAAAGGGCGACCGAAAAACCAGATGAAAGGGCGATTGAAAAACCAGATCAAGGGAAAATTAACAGCTCTACTACTACTTCAAAAGAACCTTCAGCATCTAAAGCTAGTATTCAAAATCTTATACTATCTAAAAATCAAAAATACCTTATTGGAACAACCAATGAAGAAAAATTGGGACTAGTATTTAACGCTACAAGTGGCGATGATAGCAATATCCTTAATCTAATTAGTCAACGAGCGTTCTCAAAACGTCCGTCTTCTATAGATACAACATTAGACGATTCAACATTAATTCTTGGAGATAAATTTGGTGATGTTTATGAATTTCCATTACTTAGTAATGAACCTGTCAATAATAATGAAGAGGAAGAAAATGGAGTTAAACCTATTTTAGGTCACGTATCCATGTTAGTAGATCTTGTGGTGGCTGAGAATGAAAACCAAGAGTATATCATTACCGCTGATAGAGATGAACATATCAGAGTATCTAGGTATCCAGAATCTTATATTATTGTCAGATGGCTTTTCGCTCATACTGAATTTGTTTCATCTTTAAGGCTAATTCCATGGCAGTCTACGTTACTTATTTCTGGAGGAGGTGATAGTTTCATTTGTCTTTGGGATTGGACATCTGGACTATTGATTCAAAAGTTTGATATTCTTCATTTAATTAAGAATCATTTAGTAAGCCCAACAAAAAATAAGAAAATAAAAGATTATCAAGAAAAATTTAATGATGAGACCACTGAAAATATCGAAGTCAATCCTAAGAAAGAAGTTTACAACGATGACGATGTTGAAATATCAACTTCTGATATTTTGGTAGTTCCAGGATTTAAACAAATAATTGTATTATGTGAGGGAGCAAATGCTATTATTCAACTTGATGTGGGTTCTGAAGGTTTAATTCATTCTGTAACCACTGTTCTACCTCATAAAATTCTATCAATAACTGTTGACTCATCAAATAGATTATATGTTGCCTATGATGATTGTGAAGAATTAATTGGTATTTTCCAACTTAAGCGTTCTGAACGGGCAGAACTTATATTGTCGGAATTATCTCGAAAGATTATTGAAAATAGTGCTATAAAATTGAGCGATGGTCATCGTGTTTCACTTTATAACACCAATCAATTACGCAAGAGGCCTGAATATTGATGATGATGATGATGATGATGATGATGATGATGATGATGATGATGATGATGATGATGATGATGATGATGATGATGATGATGATGATGATGATCATGGTGATGATGATGATCATGACCATGATGATGATGACCACCCAGAATGTTGTTATATTGTTCTTTTATTTCGGTTTGCATCTAGGTATGATATTCACAACATGTACATAATAATACTAAACATTCCAGCGGAGGCAGACACCTGGCTCGCTTCGATCGTGGTTAAAATCGTAATACTGTGGTTCGGTTCACTCAAACTGTTTTGTTCATCTGCTTCGGCTCAACTCGAAGTCGAGATCTTGCGTGTCATCCGCCTAGCTCGCTTCGCTCGGGGTTAAGATAGTGATGGTCGTAGCCCAGCTGCCGGAGGTAGACAAGAGGCAAACGTTCAGTCAACATGCTGTAGTTTATCTATTTCGAGCTGATGCTGTGGTTCGCTGAATGTTTGCCTATTTCGAGCTATGCTGCGGTTCGCTTGATAGAACTGCAACAGCTTGATCCTGACCTCGAGCGAAGCGAGCTATGTGGTCTGGGCTACTCCCCAGCCGCCCGAGGTAGAGAATCGGGTCCGCACGGGGATCAAGGAGCATAAGAGATGATGCACCAGTAGACCACCACGATAGAATTATATGTAAATCATAGTCTGTTTTGTAATCTAACTCGTATCGATCCTCCGGCTTGTGACCCCGGATTTTCATTACGTCAGTAACAAAACTGATCTTCTTACAAATAAATAATCAATTTTGCTAATACGTTATAACTTACCACGATAAGTTAGCGTCAGCCCCCTTTTCTTCCCCATAGAGCATGACAAGAATAAACCTCGTATTTTTTAATATAGCGTAATAATGATGTAAGGGTAACAATACTATTATAGATTGATTTTCTAGATTAAGAAATATAGCCAAACGCGTAAACTTAAACGTTAATTGAGATTGACAGACGTGAGTGATGTCCAGTTAGCCGTAAGTTAGCGTAATTAGGCCTGCCTTAGGCTGCCTAAGAATTATAGCTTCTGTCTATAGACTCACTTACTATTAATGTAGTCTGCACCCTTTAATTTTCCCACCTACTATTTATTCTACTGCACACGTAATTTGTTCTAACTTTTATGTGCCCAGATTTTCATGTACCTGCTGACAGCACACGTTTTTTTAGTCTTACCCCTTTAAAGAAATTTTCACGAAATCTACTACTGCAGTTGTACTAAGCGCCTTAAATTAACGTCTATTTCTGCCTTACTAAGGCACTGACCCTCACAGCGAGAAAGGAGAACCAAACCCCCCGTATTGGATGCATACTTTTTTGGGTTTTGGGTCGCGCCCAAAAAAGTTGACCAGAACCATTCACTTTGAACTTCTTCTCTTCATTCAACAAAACTTATTTCTCTCGAGCAGGCCGGAAAAGACCACACTCTTTTTTTTTTTGTCTTTCCTGTTTGATTTGTTTGTTTATTGTGGCATATATTAGCAGATCGGGTCAATTCTGCAATTTTATAATTGTAGTGGTAAGTGAAGAAAAACTGAAGATATCTCTATCAATACTCCGGGGCAAGGGAGCTGTTTGTTGGGGTTGTCATTTTCAAGCGATAGAGACTCGTATTAATCAGTAGACTTGTTGTCTGTTCATGTTCATGTTCATGTTCATGTTCATGTTCATGTTCATGTTCATGTTCATGTTCATGTTCATGTTCATGCTCGACTACTTCTCGACTACTTCTGGTTTGAAGTTGGACGATTATTTGGGTCCGCTCTCATTAAGTCTCTCGGACTCCTTTTTTGTTACTCTAGGTTAAAATCGTGTTGTCTCATTGTGCCGACAAGAAATGACCTCATCGAACTCAATTAGAGTAATTGGAAACGACGACGGGCGAAATTGTTTTGTAATGATCAAGAGCTAACCATTCTTTAGAACTGATTTTGCTGTGCCATGTTGGAAACTCTGCTGTCATTAGTAGCGTGGGTGTGCGCTCGATCTACACGTTCTCCCATCCAAACTATTGTTATAATATCATTATTTGCATCAACCGCCTATTTTTCCATCCTTGACCTTTCTGTTCCTACTTATACTACTAGCCTTTCCAGAAGCTTTTATTTCACTGCTGCTACTTCCAGTGTTGGTCAACAAATTACTAATAATGTATCAACAACAAATTCTTGGACTCCTATTCCAGACCCTTCAGTTTATTCTAATATTGAACGATTTGTAGGGGCTAAGATATTATTTGCTGGTACTTCTTCTTCGGCAGTACCTAGTAAGTTTTTCCCCGATTATACTTCTTCTATTTCAACTACAACTATTCAAGGTTCTTCTAAATTTGAAAAAGAAATCTTGGTTCCCGAAAAGGATTTTCCTAGATGGTTGGAATCTATCACCGAGATTCGATCCGATGATAATAATGATTTATGGAGATTACGTAAATCATTTAGTCTGACTCTATGGGTTAAATGGAATTTTGCTAGATTGATTGATCTTATTAAAAGTACCGATGGTTTTGATCTTGCAGTAGTTGGTGTAGCTTATCTGGGGATGCATTATACTTTTATCTCATTATTCTTATCTATGCGTAGATTGGGCTCGAATTTCTTATTAGCTATTTCCGTGTTACTATCGTCTACATTTGCTTTTATGTTTGCCTATGTTACTTCTTTTTATTTAGGAGTCCCTGTATCAGTTACTAGCCTTTCAGAAGGGTTACCTTTTTTAGTGGCTACAATTGGTTTTGAAAGTAAAATCTTTCTTACTAGAATGGCTTTAAGAGAAACCAGAGATAAATCAGATAAATCAACTGATGAAGTAGTTTATTCGATTATTGCTGGTGATGGAAAAGCTATTTTCAAAGATTATTTACTTGAAATAGCTGCATTAGCTGCTGCTGCATGTTCAAGAGTTAATGGGTTATGGCAATTTTGCTTTTTATCAGCATGGATCCTGTTTTTTGATTTCATTCTATTGACCACGTTCTATTCTGCTATTCTATCTATAAAAGTTGAAATGACTCGAATTGAACGAAATGATATCATTCGTACTGCTTTAGAAGAAGATGGAGTTTCTCATGAAGTTGCTGAATCTGTTGCTGACAGTTCATTGCATATGACAGCAACTGAATTGGGTGGGCCATTAAGAAGTTCATCTCGTCGGTCTGCTCTACAGATTGGTCTTATTATCGGTGGGTTTGTATTGCTAAATGCCGTTCAATTTAGTGATTTCCCTTTCAATTTGCCATCCATTTTACTTAGTGCTACAACACAAGAGTCTCCTTTGTCAGATGAATTGCTTCTTGCTTCAGCAAGCAATAATAATAGCATTTTTTCTGGTACTGGTGTGATTATTACTATTATTCCTACTTTAGTTTTTGAGCATTCTAGATTTTCCGTACGCATTGAGGATGAAATTGTTACTTTCCTTGAATTATGGACCAAAATTATTGGTGATCCATTAATCAGTAAATGCATAGTGATTGTATTGGCTATTAGTGTTGTTCTTAATGCTTATCTTTTCAATGCTGCTAAATCTTCATCTATTAAAATAGTAGAAAAATATGTGGAAATTGAGAAAAAAGTGCCTATTATTGTAGAAAAAATCGACGTGCCATCATCAAGCACTACTACTTTGGATACCGACATATCTTCTTCTTCAGAAGATAATGATGATATGCTTGAATTAAAAGCCAAGAGTAATCGCGATTTGGCAGTTAAAGCGGCATTATCATTGAAGAGCCTTGAAGATTCTAAGCTATTAATGAAAGCAGGACTTACTAAAGACCTTCATAACGAGGAAGTGGTTAATTTGGGCGTATCAGGAGATTTACCCCTTTATGCCCTTGAAAAGCATCTTCAGAATTCAACTCGTGCTGTTGAAATCCGTCGTGCTATTGTTTCACGATTATCTACAACCAAGAATCTTGAAAATAGTCAATTACCATTCTTAAATTATAATTATGATAGAGTTCTTGGTGCTTGTTGTGAAAATGTTATTGGTTATTTGCCAATACCAGTTGGTGTTGCTGGTCCATTAATTATCGATGATAAACCAGTTTATATTCCTATGGCCACTACTGAAGGTTGTCTTGTTGCTTCAACTATGCGTGGTTGTAAAGCTATTAATGCTGGAGGTGGTGTTTCTACAGTTCTTACTCAAGATGGTATGACTCGTGGACCTTGTGTACAATTTGCAAATGTTCGTAGAGCTGGAGCTGCTAAAATTTGGTTAGATTCTGATGAGGGTCAACGAACAATAAAAAAGGCTTTTGATTCTACTTCAAGGTTTGCTCGTCTTCAATCAATAAAAACCGCACTCGCTGGTTCGTTATTGTTTATTAGATTTCGTACTACTACTGGTGATGCTATGGGTATGAATATGATATCAAAAGGTGTTGAGTTTGCCCTTAAACATATGATTGAACATTGTGGATTTGAAGATATGGAAGTTGTATCTGTCTCTGGTAATTATTGTATTGATAAAAAACCAGCTGCTATAAATTGGATTGAAGGTAGAGGTAAATCGGTTGTAGCTGAAGCTATTGTTCCTGGTCATTTTGTTCGTACTGTATTAAAGAGTGATGTCGATGAACTTGTGGAACTTAATATCAGTAAGAATCTTATAGGTAGTGCTATGGCTGGAAGTGTAGGAGGATCTAATGCCCAAGCTGCTAATTTGGTAACCGCGATTTTCCTTGCAACTGGTCAGGACCCTGCACAAAATGTCGAGAGTTCAAATTGTATAACTCTAATGAAGAACGTTAATGGGGATTTACAAATATCTGTTTCCATGCCATGTATAGAAGTTGGTACTATTGGAGGAGGTACTATTCTTGAACCACAAGGAGCTATGCTTGATCTGTTAGGGGTTAGAGGTCCTCATCCTACGAATCCTGGTGCTAATGCTCAACAATTAGCTAAGGTGGTTGCATCTGGTGTACTTGCTGCTGAATTATCATTATGTGCAGCGTTGGCAGCCGGTCATTTGGTGCAGAGCCATATGACACATAATAGATCCAAGGCGCCGACACCTTCTAATATATCAGCTGTACAAGTCAATCGATTATCAGAGACTTCTAAATTATGTATCAAATCATAAATAAGAAGACATAAGTGGAGAGTGCACTTATAGGGATGACTTTTTGGCACATAGTATTTTGGTTGTGCAATTATCCTATGTGTTGTTTTCTCTTTCATTTCCTCCTTCCGCCTTTCCCCCCCTCGTTATTCCATTTATTCCATTGTTTGCATTGAGGATCTATGTATATATCCTTTTTACCATTTCGTTTTGGCACAAAAGCTTTTAATTTTTTTTGTTGCCCGGTAAGGACAGAAAGCAGTGTATTAATACAAAATCTCTGTTTCTGTTTTATTTGTTTGTTGTTTTTATTCCTTCTTATATAAGAAGAGCAAGAACTATGAATCTCGCTTGTTTCATGTATTTTAGTAAATAATAAGATAGAGAGTTAATATTTTAGAAAATCAAGAGAACTAGTCTAGGAGATGTCCGGTCCCGTTTTTTCCAGATTGATTGAGCATCATCATCATCATCATCATTATCATCATCATCGTCATCATCATCGTCACCATTATGTCAGAAACTCCGTCCCCTGTTTCATATGCTTATAACCGGCCTAAATGAACTTCACCAACTTACCAGCTCGTATCCATCCTCCTATTCACTTTGCCTTTATTTTTGCTCTAGAGGAATACCAGTTATATCTCATTCTTCAAATACTATCGTGTTTCTACCTCTCATCTACCTCTCAGAATGCCACCTAAATCGACAGCAGTTGAACTGACAATTCGATTGAAAAATCAAAAGAAGACTGTCATTTTGCTACTTCCTCCATCTTCTACTATATCAACTCTTCGAAGTACACTGGCCAAAATTCTGAATGAAACAGCTAAACATAATCAAACAAATGGGCTAAAAGATGATGAAGAAGAAGAGGATATTCCTATTCCTAAACCGTCATTTGAAACTGTATCAGACGATGAAGATGAGACTAATGTAGATGCCGATGATGAGACCATTACTACCGAAATTGACCCCTCCGATATTCAAATTGGATTGCCATTAGATAAGAATGATCTTAAAAAAGGTTGGAATAATATAACTAATAACAAAGGTGGCATAGAATCGAATGGGATAGTGGAGAATGGTGTATTGGCTTTTACTACTAGCCCTGATGAAGAATTTGACGTTGAATTACCTGATGATAGCGATAGAACAGAAAGTCAGTAGCTACCAGGCTAGAGAGAGAATGCTGATTACAACTGATACAGAAGAATTCTTTCTCCACATTTTAAAAATTTCTGTTGAATATCCAATATTAAGTGTATCATTCTATTTATTATTATAAATTTATTTCTAATTATAGAAGAGTTCAAACTAGGGGCCATGTTTCAGAATACTTAATTACTTCTTCCAATCCGGTGAGGACGTCTCAAATCATTCCAAACATGTTGACTTCAGCTTACTCAACAGTTATGATTAGTTCCTGTGAATTGTAAGCATATGATGTTATTTCAGACCTTTAATGATCAGAAATCAACTAGAACAGGCAACCACTTAATGTACGTTACTAGCTCTTGTTGACCATTACTCAGCCGTCAGAGCCAAACGAAGGAGTCAGAGTACGGTTCAATCGAAGCTAAATTTTTTTGGAATCAATTATAATTAGATGAAGAATGGACTCCACCAGGAGAGTTGGCTCTCCGGCTACACTAATATTAGTGAATATATTATTAAGCAATTTATTAATTAGCTAATTATTTAGTTATTATTGTTGGTGATATGGATGGGGAACACGTCCCAAAGAGTAAAAAAGGAAAAACAAAGGAGAGAAGGAGGTGAAATCTAATCCTTAAGTACTTTTTCTAGTACTGATCCAGCACGACATCCGTAATGCTGTTCCCCTCTTCTCTTAAAAATGACATTTCACATTTTGAAGGTGACACATCAAATCGGTCGCTTTTCGTCCTCCTCCGATGCAAGGGTGCTGACGAAGTCCAGACCCATGTCGCCCTCCTTGATCCCGGTACCCTCCAGAGGCCTCGCTGTCCTGCCTCACGTTCTCTTTGTTGTTCAATCGAGATCAAAATGTTGTTAAGTCCGAAGAGGAGACAACCAAGGACCAACGACCCTAAGCGTAGCAAGAGAGTGAGCCCCGGAGCTACGCAATAGTCTCTGGAGGAACTAAGTTAGATTCAAAACATAGTAATTCTAAATATCACGGTTGAACATTTTTAATAAGCAATTTATTAATTAGCAAGTTATTTAGTATTACTTGGTTTATCTAGTTTTTATCTACTTCTATTACCGATATTGGTTTATCTTCTTGTTTATCTACTACTACCGATGAGACGACTTTCGCACGTCCAGAGAAAAAAAAATAAAAAGAATAAAAGAGAAGGAAGAGGGCAGATTCGTCCTTAAATACTTTTTCTAGAGTAGAGCCAACACTACTTCTGTGATTGAAGGACGACGTCTATTCTGAGGCCCAGGTGCCAAAAAAAAAATATGACTGCGTTCACTGCGTTCTCTACGTTTTCTTCGGGCTTTGGAGTGCCAGACCCCTGCCTGCCAATCACTACTCTGGACTGACATTCCATGTGCCTCATCCCCTAGTACTCACTACTCTCGTACAGACTTTCGGTAAGTTATAATTCCGCAACTTGCTCTCACGACCCCCTAGATGTTGTTTCCAGCTTGCCCGGCCTCTATTCTCGTTTCGCTCGAGATGTCACTTAGTTGTCCATGCTCAAATAAATCTCAGCAAGATCTAAAGAGTCTGTCTGGGCCTAGTTAGCAGGGTTAAATATGCTTATAAAGGTATAATATATATTCTAGCCCTTCACACAAAAATCTTCAAGATAATTATCCAGGGGCTCTTCTTCTCCTTCTTCAATCGTTCTTCTCTCGTTAACTCTCGTTATCTTTCAAAATCCGCTTATATGAATATTACTCATTTCAGTAAAATCCCAAGTCATAAGTACCCAATACTTCAGCTATATCGAAGGATTCTACGTCATGCTGGCCATTGTCCCCTTCCTGATGAGGTCTGTTTAGATCTAAGACGGCATGCAGGAAAGTTGTTCCGTCAGAATAAAAATATGATGTCTGGATATATTGCAAAGAAAATGATATTGGATGGTTATAAATGGGAAAGTTTATTACGACAACTTATTGAAGATCCGACAAATTCCAAACTGCAAGCGTCTATTAATGAGAAAATTGCTGAATTTGATGAACCAAAAGACACGATGAAGACGATGGCGGCCCAAAAAAAATTACAGGCGTCACGCCCAATCCCTATCTCTGACAGTTCGACGACAACACCCCAAAAGAGTTTACAGACGTCACGGCTAACGCCTAGCTCTGCGAATTCGACGACATCGACCAAAAAAATCTTACAAGCGTCACGCCCAATCCCTACCTCTGAGAGTTCGACAACAACACCCCAAAAGATTTTACAGATATCACGGCTAACGCCTAGCTCTGCGAATTCGACGACATCGACCCAAAAAATCTTACAAGCGTCACACCCAACCCCTAGCTCTAAAAAGTCAATAGAAGGGAAATTAAAAGCCGATCCAACAGTGGTTCCAGTAGTCCCCTTAACTCGATCGAAGACCACAACTAGAGTACTTCCTCTCGATATTGCAAGACTCAATGATTATAATCAAAGTGGGCTCTTACCCTCTGGAGCTAATGCCGAAACTCCAACTAATGCTAATGCAAATATCGATTATCGCCTGGAACCTTTCCGTAAGGCTCATACTACTTTGATGACTCGACGGGATAAAGCTATAAAGCGACTTAGTGCAAAGAAGGTCATTCCTAGTCGATCAGACTTAGATTTAATATATGTGGATACTTTTCTGAGTCCTCAGGATTATAATCGACGGAACGAACACCAAATGCAAAGAAAAAAGCTTCGTGAGACATCACGTCCTGCTAATGTGCGAATTAGTACTATTAGTACCCCTCGTGGTCCATATTCATACCTTAAAGTGGCTGGTAGATATACCAGCCCCCATGTAATACGATCAAATCATATCTTACGATTATTAAAGGATAGACAGATGGATAAACTTAAAGATCTTGAGTTAGATATAAAACTCGCTGAATTTGAAGCTCAATGGGAAAAGACAGTTTTGGGATCATCTTCATCTCTGGCTACTCTGAAACAGCAATGGACTGAGCCTTTGATTACTTATCAGCAAGAAATAATAAGCACAAGAACCAAACAGAAGGAAGCTTTGGTATCTTACAGAAAGGTTCTGATTTCTCAGAAGCTCCTCTTAGAAAGAGTCATGATCAAGAATCATGAGAATGCATTACAGAAATGGGCCGATTATAAACCAAATGTATTACACAAGGGAAGGTTGATCAAGTTGAGAGGATCACAACAGAGTTACTGGTAATCTCAGATGAACTTTGTATATTATTTATTATTGGTGGGAATAACTCCATGTATAACATATAGAGATTTTTTAATTTTAATTTAATAGTAGTACTTTTGAATAGGTACGTTCGTCACGCTGGATCTCAGCGGATAAATTCAGAAAGGAAATCCAAGCCATCGGCCATATCAGCTAACTCACTGTCATACTGACGCAATTCAGGAATAAGATTCTTTTTCATTTGCTTTCCATGCATCAAATATAATTTTTTCTTTTCTGCGATGGAGGTCCACAATTGATAGAACTGGAGAGTACCTTCCGACACAAAGCTGTCAGCCAATCTAACGGCCAGGCAGATAGAGTTCCCCTCTGAAGATGAACTAACCGCAGATAGAACTCGGAGACTATGACGAAGTTTTGGAACTTTAGCAAGAGGAACGCATTTCGGAAAGGAGTAGACAGTTAACAGATCTGGTGAGCCAAATCCGAAAGTAGCCGCGATTTGTCTTGAATCTTTTGACCATATTAAAGATGTAATCTGACCTGATGTTTTATATGAATCTAATAAAACACCTGAATTAGTATGCCAAAATCTGATTGTTCGATCGTGGGTTCCTCCTCCAGTAGCTAAAATGCGTGGAGACCAAGGACAGAATGCCAATGCTTTGATTGCTGCATTGTGATGTCTACAATGGAGAAGCTGAGGGCAATCCATGTCTATTATATTCCAAATACTAAAGGAGTTGTTATTTTCACCAATAGCTAACTGGGTTGAATCTGGGCTTACAGATATGCCTGAATGTTAGAGACGATTGTGCAAGAATAGACCCTGGGAACTTCTCGACTTCTATATATCCCGACAAATTGGTCGGGATCACGACCGAAGCGCTGGAAAATTTGGTGTAAGATGTAGTTCTAGAGTGAGGCAAGAAGTCTGTATCCAAACAGTGGAAACCCATCCCACCGGAGTAGTAATTGTTATTGACTTCAGTAGCTGGAGAGTCTATCCCAGATAGAAACCATTCCACCGCCAATCTAGCCAGCTCGAACTTACCACAAATTTGACTATTATGAATTTCCAATAACCCTCGTACTGATACAGCAAAATGTTCTTCAGAATCAGAGGGGCTCTCTTCTGTGGCAAGGCAGAATACCTTTCCTTGTTCATCACCTAAGAATAAATTTGTTGATCCGATAGGCATCCATGTCAAATACGAGATAACCCGGCCATGAACATATCTTGCTAAATAATTACTTGCTTTCAAATCATATAGAAAGAGATGATTATCTCGACTTATTGCAAGGATATTATTGGAAGAAACTGCCAGATTCGTTATTGGTGTATCCGCGAAATTTTCGCCGGAAGTGTTACCGTGCCAAGGCATAAATAACCATCTTGCTCCTTTAGATTCCTCCCAGATGAAAACTTCGACGCCTAAAGCACCTACTAGGTAATTTCCTTCTTTTGACCATGCGATGATATTAGAATAAAAATCATTAGGTATTCCTGGAGTGTTCAAAATACAATAAGGATCCTTTGTTTTAATATGATGATGCCTATTACTAGTATTATTTTCAGCACTTCGGTTGTTATCGACAGAGGTGAAATCAGCACTATCATAAACCTGAGGAGAAGATGATTGACTGGTGGGATAGAATGGCGGTATCCCAATCATACTACTTATACCAAGAGACTCAGCCAGACCATCGTTGAAGCTATTATTATTAATATTATTATTCGCTGCTGGTTGATCCAATAAAAAGTCATCCTGAGGATATAACATAGGGGAAAATGAGACAGGGGAATTATTTGGTGAATGGGCTGGTGGTATTATTACGGGGCCATTGTCATTGGAGAATAATGACGATGATGGCGAGGATGAAAGAGATGGTGGTAATTCTGGCGACGAGAGATATGCGGTTTCCATTGAAGAAGCAAAAATAAAGCGTATTTGATAGCAAAAGATTGAGTACCGCCCCTTTCAAATTTGTCACGAAACAGAAGTGACATGTAAAAAGGTTGGTCAAGGGACGGAGGAGGGGGGGTATCAATCTCGTCCTTCTCATCAGTGGACCCTGCAGGGTCTTGTATGCAGGGGTCAATGTGTTTACAATCAATCACCCCTTGAAAAAAATCCATAAGAAATTCGAAGGAAAACGAGTCAATCTGATGTAATATAATACAAAATTAGAGAGGCGAGAAATATTCGTATTTGTCCCCTAGTTCAATCACAAAAAGATCGAGGTAGGAGGGGGAAATCGAAGTGTAGCTCATGAATAGAAGTATTGCAATTCTAAAATCACCACGGAACACGAAATACTTCGTAGGGCTTCACATAAAAACGAAGACAGAAGATCTGGGGTGGAAAGAAGACGGGCCAGACTACATAAGATGATATCTATTCCCAATTTTTCTATTCTGAAAGGTTTTTGTCAAAGGTAAACTTTCGTAATTGGCCAAGAAAAAGGACAATAAGTGTTTTGGTAAAAAACGTCAACAGATACAGTGGCTTCGATGTGAAGAAGACTAGTGTGATGTGACAACTTCAATTATAATCAATTTCTTTGATTCCATAATTGCTAGCGATTAATACAAGCAAATCAGGGTCCAGAGTTTTGGATTCCATGTTTTTTTCATCATTTCTCATGATTGGGGAGGGGCACCTTACACATCAGATACCATCGACAAGCGGTCGTCTTAGCTACTTCAGGAGATCATCTCGGGAGTAGAATAATATTTGGCACAACCATGATTGGTAGTGTCATTTTATTTGTCACAACTATACCCATTCATTGTCAGGAACTTCCTCATAAGATGGAGCTTGTTGTTCCCTGTACAACTCATTTCTCTATGAAACCGAAGGGCCTACTCTCCAGGATTGTATATCATGACGACGTTGAGCAATGGGCTAAGTGCTGTAGCAGCTCATTCGCCCGAGATACATAGGCATGTCTCTGAACCTCTAGAGATCGATGGAGACCGTTACTGCGCATTATACACAATATCAGTTAAAAGAAGAAATTCATATTAAAATAAATAATCTTATATGTACATTATTCGTGTTATCATTAATCATATATCAAAGCTTTCTCCGCTCTCTCCAGTAACGTGAAGTCCACCAAAGGTTGACCGCCTTGGTTAATGTCCCTCTGAGGGCCGGGACAAGGTCGAAGGTGATGTGATGACTCAGTTTTTCATGCATCGAAGGAAAATCCAAGCTACCAAGTCACTGAGAGAACGAGGATCGACGTATCTCATAATCACAGCGTTTCGTTCGTCGAAATTCATACACTTCTGTCAAATTGTGATACATAACCTTCTACAGCAGAAAATTGTCCATCAATTGGTTCTTCACCAGCATCTAAACGAGGAACTCGTGGATCTCTTTCAGCAATCTTAAATGTTTTAATTTGATTACTCAGTCCTACTAGATGAGGATCAGCAGGATTTTGTAATGAAAATCGTCTTGCTGAAATAGCTGTTGTGTTATCAATCAATGATGAAGATTGCCTCTTGGCCAAAGAAAGAGACTTTAAATCATGAATAATTTCTTCCATTGATTTATGCTGACTTTGTGATAAAATCTGAACTTCTTCCATTAAAGCGGTTTGAACTTCATACTCATTATAAGTACCATAAGGCAAGTATGTTACATCCCTACGAGAAAAAAGAGATGCATCAGATAACTGAGAAGCAAAAAACATCGATGCTTGATAATGTTCTTTAGTACAATATTTCGATAAATAAGTAGAGGGCAAAATCATTTGAGGAGTACGATAATTAATTTGATGAGCCTTTCGAATACCCTTAGGATCATTATTACATAGTGGATATCCACATCTATGAAGAATATTTCTTTCCACAACTATATCTTCATAATCATTTGGTGTCAAAAATCGACTGGAAAATTTGAGAGCATCTTGATCTATAACATTCCCGCCATCATTATCAGACAGTAATTCTATTATTGATAGTAATATAATAGAAGCTTCATTAGCAGTTAAAAAACCTGGTTTAGAATATGGAGCAATAATCTTACACATAGCTTGTAAAGATTGTGAAGGGCCGCCCCCTGATGTTTCACGTGATACATAATTATCCGAATTAGGAAACTGAAACGGCTGATTAGACTGTGGATAAGACGGCGTACCAGAAAGATTAGTAATAATATTAGTATTATTACCTAATGGATTCAGTGGTGACGATTGATTCGGGGATGATAAATTCAATTGATTTATTTGTCCATTATTGAAAGGGCAGCTGTTGTTGTTATTGTAATTGAAACCATTGTCGTTGTTGTTGCTGTTATTATTATTGTTGTTGTTGAAAATGGTGTTATTATTGTTGATATGATAATCAGCAGTGGTGGCGGCCAAATGGCCATTGCCTAATGTTGTATTGATATTATTATTATTATTATTATCCATATTGAGAATACCTGAGTAGTCGTCTTGAAGAGACATTATTGATCATAGAAGTATTATTGAAAGAACCGGTGATGCTTTAGAGAATTTGGATTAGCAGAATACAAATGTCTTTGTTTGTGTGTACTCTTCTCTGATTCTGTGAATCTGGTTTCCAAGATACTTTTGTAATGTAAACTCGAAATAATTGTAATATACTAATAATATTTTCGCGTGTTGATATATCTTCGAAAGATGTATACTTTTTGGGCGGCGGGCTAACTGATAGATTTTGGCGGGATAGAATAAAACTTATTCGATCTATCTCTATATATTCAGCTTGAAATATTTGAAGCAATGGAAAATATTGAATAGCACAATAACAAATTAGGCAAGTTCACAAATGAAGTGGGGAAGAGATGAAGTGTTGAAGTGGTGAGAAGAGGTTGGATTTTATTGTTTTAAAGGTCAATCACGTGTCGATAGTAGGGTTGATAGATAGGTAGGTTAATTAATTAAGTAGGTTGCTAGATAGATAGATTGGTTGATAGATGGGTAATAAATAGGCAGATTTATAAATAACCAGGATAGATAGATAGAGTCAAGTAGATATAGTCAGGTTGATAATAGTGGTAGATAGAGTTAGAGTTAGATAGATAGCTAGTAATGAACAACGAAAGCTGCTGCTGCTTACCCGTTTTCTAACTAGCAAAATTTTAGCTGTACCAGAATAGGAAAAACCAAAAAAAGTTCAACTTTGGTTTAAAACTGTATTTTAATCAATGGTAGTAATATTGTATATCCTCAGTAATAATAACGGTTAACACCTAACAAGGGTGGTTGACAGTGGGATATTTATTTTAGTGCATATAATAAAGTAATTGGTGGGTACCAGAAATAGCGCCAATGATGTAATGGCTCTCTGTCTGTTCTGCTCCCCATCATACCTTCTCAAACGGTAACGGCTGTTATACGAATAATTAACTACGAAGTAAACAAACTTTAATGACATAGAGCTATAACGTCAATTTAACAATAAATAGGTTTTCCGCAGTTAGAAACAAGAAATTGCTTAAGAATCCTGATTGGATGATTTCGTGGCGGGGAATTATCCTAAGGGCTAGGAAGGACTCTAAGTTCTCACTAGGGTACGACTTAAGATCTGAGAGATCAATCTGTCGATCGAACAATTAAGTATCATCAGGTGGACATATCTAGCTAGATAGCTAGCTAATTAGCCAGTAGAACGCGCGCGGCTATTATCACGTGACTTTGATTAGAATGGCGCTTGCATGAATGGAATTAAGCAAGCATAACGTTAACAGTCACATGCTAGCTTCGCAGGTATTAATTTCACCTGGATTCTAGAAACAATTATGAGATGTTTCAGAAAGCCCCCCTCCTTGGCCGGTCTGTTGTCTCATACAAATTTGACTTTTTCTGGTGCTTGTTTAAGTTCACTCGGAAATGACTTCGCCCTTCGCCCCCACAAATATGCGGAGAGGTCATGACAAATGAAGGATCAGACGCCTCCGGCAGATATACCTCTACTGAGTAAGAATCTCATTCTCTATTCAGGCCAATTCTTATGAATAAAATATCTCCTGGTTCTATTTTAACATTGAAGCGTTCAGCGTTCAATAACATTCTGCAACTCGTGATACGAACTCTTATTTGATTCAAAAACAGAATATTTGGTTCCCTTTTCATAATCTAGTAATACACCTCTTCCTACCATGCCCTTTTGAGCCCAATGGTGAATACCATTCCGTGTAGAGCCAGGTTCAAGAATCTCTTCCCATTTGGTGTCACCATACCAGACGCCATCAACTTCACTATTCTCAGCGAATTTCTCAAGGTCAGCAGGTTCGTTTGAATAAAACAATGGTTGCTGATGGTGTCTAAATCCATCTCACTGAGAAGACTGTTGAGGATTAAGATTATAAGCGTCATCGAAATGGGATCCTCCCAAACGCAGGATATTCTAATTTATGAAGTTCCCACCCTAAGCCAACTCTCTCGCCAGTTTTGATCTCGGATTTGGCACTTTGGCAACATGCTCCGCGGTTAGTAAATTTTGTTTACCAACTCGGGAGGGCCCCATTCCCAGTATCTAGTCTTATTGGGGAGTTCATCGTCAGTAGGGAATTCTTTAATTGACTTAACCATTTTTCTCTGTTTTACTGAAAGTTATATTTAATAAAAGATTCAGAAGAACACGAATACTGTTTGTTTTTAAATGGCTTTGAGGGTTTTTATAGCGAAGTGCACTTTCCGAAGGAAGCCAAGTAATAATTATCGTGGGGGTTAGTGTGGGGTAGATCTTGATAGGCTATCAAAAAGATAAGCTTATGAAGTACCGCGCTAGACGCTTATCAATGCCCCCCAAATACCCCTGGCCCCCCAATTGGAGTCAGAACGCAGAGTATCTGATACTTTCTGTTTTTTTGCTAATAATGAATTATAGAACGCTAAATCTTTGGCTATGAGGAGGTCTATTGCAGGTCTTCAGTAAGGTATACTTCGTTATTATCGAAGAATATTTGATTCTATTAATAATGGTTTCTGCTAAACTCTGTTTAATGTCTAATTCATAATATTTTCCACGATCATCGGTCAGCCCTTCATTTGTTCCTTTCTCCTCCATACACCCCCGCATCCAGGATATACGAAAGCATATGAGTCACGAAGACAATAGGGATATTACTTTCGTAATCGTTGGTTTATTGAGAAGAGCACGAGCCAAAGCCGACCAACGCTTAGTGTCATTCCATCGGGTCCACAATTGGTGCCCATTCCGTCTGATGCTGACATGATGAAGCCATATATATTTGCACCTATTCATGTTAGCAGAAATTAACCAGTGGAAGCGGCACAAAATGAAAGAGCAAAGGAAGCTTACATGCTTCTTTTTCAATACATACTTTTGCACGCATAAACAATATCATCTTCTTTGGCATCTTCGGCCCCTAATACCAAGTTATTTCTGATAGTAACGTTGAATAGTCTGAGTTCCATACTTACAAGGGATACGGATTTTCCATATGATTTGTGATTGTGCTTGAGAAGATCGGTCTCATCGATTTGTATATATCCATCTTCTGGGACATAGAAACGCTAGATCTAAAGGAAAATATCTTAGACTGAGAAAGAAAAGAACCATACCTCGACGAAGTATTTATATACGTTATACAGTAGTACATTTCCCGCAGCCAGATGGTCCTACGATGGCAGCAAGCTCCCCAGCTCTATATTAAGTAACAGGATAGATTCTAAATGGGCAGGATATCGAACTTCTATATTCAACATACTAATACCCATACGCCAAAAAGGAAGTTCTTTTTATCGCTATTGTCTATAGATCCTTTAGACTGAAAGACTGAACACTCGCACCAATTTCACTTTGTGCATCTAGTATTTTGAAGTGAAATTGAGATGTTGTATGCATATCTTTGAGAAATCCAAGCATCTGTCACGCTGTCTGTAGACCAAAGATTATAGCGATGAAACAAACAAAAAACTGTGTCAGGGAGTGTTCCCCTATTCTAGTTAAAGTACCTCCGTACCAGAGGCGAAGTCCCATTGACATAGAAGATATCTGATTGAGCAAGCCCGTATAGCAAGACCAACTCGAATTGTAGTAAAGGTGGATTTTGTTTCCAATTCGTCAATGAAAGAACAATATTCGCGATAGACAGCTGCTTCTCTGATAAAAGAGCAGACAATCTTGCACCACATGCTTCACAAGCGAATCTCGTTGCCTCTTCATTGATAGCATGAATAATATCGTCCAGCTTGTCAAGAAGTTTATTTTGTAAATCTGCTTCTTGGAGCAGTACAAATAGGGCCTATTTCCATCCAATACATTTAGGTAGAATTGCACCGCCTCCAAGGTTGGTGGATAGCATCACAATGATATCGTAAGTCGAGGCAGCATACAACCTGAGTTCTCGAAGCTTGGAATTTGCAGTTATAGCAAGCGCACCGGGATCATTTTCACTTTCATCAAAAAAAGAATTGTCTTTATTTATAACTGAGTAAAACAGCATCTGCTCTACTTTTGAATATAACTTTTCGGAAACGACACCACACAACATAGTCATAAGAAAGTTGCGGCTTAGTTGCCGAAAATTAACCGCCAAAACAGGGAACACCAAACTATGGATATGAATCGTAAGGTTCCATACCGCTAAAGACGATGTATCGATTATTTTGGCAAATCGAATGGCTTGTACTGGTGTGCGGCCCCGGAAAGAAAACTAGCAACGGCAGCCAAAAAATCCATTTATCACCGCTCCTCGATTTGGCCAAACGAAGAATGAGCTGAGCTTGGGACCGTGTCAATGTAGTAAACAAGGAGGACCTGGTGTTTTCGATTGCCAAGTTACTGATAGAGGATGATCTCATTCATGGGATCGGCAGATTTCGTACTGAGAGCTCTCACGTGGTCGAGTCTTTCCCGCAGTCTCATTCCAAGATATCCATTTCCGTCGCTCTACGTGGAAGTTCCTTCAGATATTCATGTTCATGACTCTCAGCTACTACACCTTGAGTATGTGCCAATTTAGCATTGGTACTTTCGAATTCCAGATAAGAGTATTATATAATTCGATGATCGGAAAATCCAAACCTTCCCCTAAATAGACTAGAGCAGGCTCGATTCATGTCAGATTCATCCTTAATGAAGGTATGTCAGACACACGATGTCAAGTTGAAGTCATTGAGTTTATTGACGAGGAAATGACTAGAGAAGGTCAGAAAACAGAATACTGTAACTCTTCGTCGCGATATTGTGCTTGATGATGATAACGGCAGGGCCGGTAGTCGGCGAACATTTAAGATCAAGAATAGAAATCTACTCTCATGTCACAATAGAATGTGAACGAGAAATAGCTAATGGGACCCTCCTGGTTAGTTCCCACATCATCAGTGGACTAAAGGTACTGGTTTGAATAGACCTGATAGTTCAATGGGTTCAAAGAATGGATTTATCTCAGATCTAAGAACCTATTTTCTCTCTTTATTGAGGCTCTTCAGTTCCACGATTGATGTTGGCTATGTTGAGTTCAGTACTTGGAAGGGCATTCATCCTTTTGAGCTAATTCTAATTATCATCTTTGACGCTTGAAAACTTGCCACGTAATTATCAATCAATTTACAAGATTAAACAGCGATTATCTCAAGCAGAGTGGACGAAGTGGTTCCGGCAGAAGTCCAGTCAAGAGGCTAAGCCGGTGAGGCTCTGTCTATTTCTGGCAGCCAGACTCCACGGCTTGTTTCGTCATGGTCTGTGAATATAGTCGTTATTGAGTCTAAAATAAGAAACCAATCAAAAATATTTATATGCTTTACTTACATACAAGAAAACAATTGGTTAAATCTGTTCCTCTTCAGCCTCTTCTCTAGCTTCTCTAGCTTCCCGAATCTGCTCTTCCACATTTTCCAGGATAACTCTGCAATTGGCAAGGTAATGATTAGCTGTACGAATGAAAGAACGGGCCATAATATCGTCTTGAATTCTAGGAGCCCAGATGTTAATTGCTACAACTGCATTTTCCATCGCTACAATCAATTGACGGATGCGATCGACGCCGTCATCCCTACAAGGAAAAAAAGCAGTATCCACGCTTATCCATAAGTTAAATGCTTGGACGAGACTATTACATTTATCAATAATATTCAAGACTGATCTAGCTGCCACAACGTTTCGATTATCATTTATCTGTATAAGTCCCTGATTCTCCAGATCACGAGCAGAATTCCTAGCGCGAAGAGCAACATGTGCCAGATTTGCCCCATTTAACTGCAAAGTTGCTGCATATGTTCTTTCGTAAGCTTCATGATTCTGATTCATATCATTGGGGAGGGGTCCTTTATCTAAAAGCATGTAGAGGTGGGGATAGCGAATCACTACATCGACAGGTTCTACCAGTTGATCCTCATTATCAAATATTATTCCATAAGGAATAGTAATATCCCCAAAACCCTCTGGCCTGTCAATAACATCCATCTCTACCATGAATTCCCTATCTTCAAAACCTGCCACCGTCCGC
>JAJMIF010000141.1:8694-23908 GCA_030583505.1 Sugiyamaella castrensis
TTGAGGAATGGCAAGTTAAATATGATAGAGGTACTCATGGGGTCACTTTTAGAAACAATATTCCGAATTATAAAGTTACAACGAAAACTAAGGAGTTGCAATTGGTTGATGTAATGAGAAGAGAGCCTAGAAAGGTACTAAGTAGAATTGTTCAATATAGATGTGGTCATGCTAAAGTTGGAGAATGGTTTAAGAAGATAAAGATAGCTGGGAGAGAGAATTGTTGTGATGAAGTGGAAACAATTGACCATATCATTAAGAGATGCCTAAAAAAATATCAAGAAGATAGGGAGGAGTTAAGAAAGGTATCACCTACATTAGCTAATAAAGAGTTATTAGGGACGGGGAGAGGAATAAAGGCGATGGTGAGATTCATTAGAAATATGTTTAAACCATCAAATTAGGGAAAAAATTAATGTTTGTTTTTGTTTTTAAACTTAAGAAGGTTGGGGGCTGACCCACTGTGCAGAACAGGTTGTTTTCATTCAATTTTTCCCATGGGGTTTTTATAGTAGTGGAGCATCAGGATTCTCAAGCAACCCGAATTTAGTGAAGGCTTATCCTCTAGGGATAGTTAAATAAGATATATTAGTGTCGCTGGCTATAGATAGCTTACATAGACAATAAATGATTATGAATCAATCAAGTCACCTTAAAACTTATGCACTAGAGACATATCTTTTCCTTTCTGGGACTCAGCATACCCCGACCTATAAAATACGCAATCTATCTAGAGAAGAAACGGTGGTTGGGCCTGACCCGTTCTGTTGGCCGTGCGGACGGTTTGCTGACCCAGGCTGGCTGTCCTTACGTCCCAGGCCTGCTGCGTTACGCTACGGAGATGGGTCAGAGTCCTCAAGTCTACATAATTGTTGTTAACGTGGCTATATCAACTTATTTTAAATTACAGTTGAAAGAAGAGAAATGATGGAGATAAATGAGTTGACCAGTTCGCGATCAGATATACTGCTTGAGTAATTATAGTTAATTTGGTTTATATCTTAAATAGAGCGAATTCAATGAACTTTAAATTTAACTTAACGAACGAAGTGCCTAACTGGGTTAATAATGTTAAAATCCGATGTCTTATGGTTGTCAATTACTCCGCGTAACAGTTAAAATCAATATGTTAATTAAATAAGTTAACGTTAACGTTATCTTCATTAAATTGGCGTTAAGACAAAATAGTTTGTCAGGATAGCTATTCATTGAAACTGAGGGAACGTCAAGGTGAAAATAGATTCAATTATTTAATAACACTAAATTATTTACTCTAATATTTTTGTTTTTCTTTGAAATATCGATCTCCAATCGATTTCAAAGTTGATATTGCGGATCTCACATCTGTGGTAATAGACATATATTTGCTCGAGAGTATGTTTTTTCCTGTTGTAAGTAACCTGTACGGTACTGTTCTATTTCAAGTCATATTCTTGCTGTGTGGCTGTGTGGCTGTGTGGCTGTGTGAGTGTTATATATATGCTGTTATCCTGCAAAAATGCAACCAGAGTGTCGCTATTGTGATTCCACACAATCATATCTCACTTATTCAGAAGAACGAGAGTCAATGTCTTGATAAATTAACAGTATTTATAATCGCTACAAGTACATATTCTATTTCTTTTCTAAATTTCTATCTGAATATTCATTATTTAACTTCTCTTTTATCTTCTATCTTAATCTTTTATATTAATACATTATATTATTCATATTCGGCGTTGCCCGTCTTATAGGTGTACCCTCCGAATTACCTCTGAGCCCTCTCAAGTATTTCTGAATTGTATCTAGTATCATTCCCTGTGACAATCTGGAAATATGCTTCTAGTAATCTATGGTACATAACAAATAAAAAATAGGAAGAATCAAACCATGCCAAGAATAATAAAGAAGCAATAACTGGTGAAAAAAAATAGCAAACATCGGATTAGAGAAACAGATATACATAGCTCTTCCTCCTTTGCTCTCTCTACTCATCATCCAGACCAGACAAGCAAATGTAAGCTAGCTAGTTTAGCTTGACGCCAATGCTTCAGTCTGATACATTAGTTGGCTTCGGAGAGGGCGATTACCATAGGCGGAATCTAGACATAATATGCGGTTCTTCTATTCCATGCTAAAGCTAAATACCCAATAGTTCATTATGGAATATTCATTTCATGATGAGAACAGAAATACCCCTATTCCCACCTCATACGTTTATGGCGTCCATTATGATTCCTCATTCTGAGATCGAATTCATAACTGAGGCCCTGTGTGGTCATTGAGGGAGCCAATATAAACATTTAGATCGTTGAACGAATACGCTATAATCGGTCATCATGGTTAATAGGGACGAGGTCCAAGAATATCCGCGAGAGGTTCCGGTACATCACAAGAAGAATAACCATAATTTGCTCTTTTGCTCTTTTGCTCTTTTGCTCTTTTTGCTCTTTTAGTCTGAGTTTCCATGAAAGACTCACGTCACTAAGGTCAGATTTCTCATCGTCTTGTTTAGAGATTTGTCTGATCAAATATCAGTAACTTCAACATTATCACCGCCCTGATCGTCATTGCCATCACCATTTTCCCTAGCACCATCTCAGACATTAGGATCAATAGCATGACGAGCAGCTCTTGCCGCCAAGTTGATATCTTCTATAAAGAGTTCCGGTAGAGCAGTAGCAGAATTATCAAGAGTGAGCTTATCACTACGAGCCATATTCAATCTTTCATCAGCCCACGCATACACTTCACGAGCTGAAAGTTCACCACTGTGAATAAAACGAAAAAGAGCAGCCGCCGATTTTTCAGCTGCTCGAACATCGTTGGAATTCCGACTAGACTCATCAGCAATGAGAGTATCAACAGCCACGCCGGCAGCAAGAAGATCAACAGCCAGCTCAATAGAATCAGCAGTTACAGCAGAAGCGCCTCCAGAAATTTTAAGAGTACCAGCAGCATCAACCACAGCTGCAGTATCAAGAACAGCTTGTGCAGCAGAATGTTTTCGAACAGCTGCAATTATGAGTGCATTTGATGCAATCCTGCGTCTAGCATAGGTAATTGCATGGTAAATAACCTCAGCAGAAGCATTATATGCGCCAATAATACCTTGGATACAGGTAGTTGCTGAATCGCGGTACCTTATGTTGATTAAAGGTAAAACACCATTCGAGATTTGCTGCCAATTAATATTTTCTGGACCAATCTCGTGCTCTAAAATTGAAAGAACATCATTAATATGCCTCTCCGGAATCAGTCTAAATAGATGATACACCAATGTTACAGTATAATTGGAGCCACCAGGCCCTGGAACTGAGGAAAGAAGATCAACTATTCTACGGTTAGGACGACTTCCTTCTGGGACTTTCTCTTTTCTAATTTGATATAGAATTCGTCCCCATTTGGTTCCGTCAAACACGACTTTATCACCTCTACCTAGAAGCCTAGGCAAATCATGCAAATAGAAATCGTGAATTAATAAATCTTGGCCTTCTTGGAGATTTATATCTATGAGCTGGTCAATAATGTGTGTATCCCCCATAACGCTGCGTGTCCATACCGATACAGTTAATGCAGTAACCATTTTATCAGGCCCCGTCGTAGGCTCATAATGCAGCTCTACAGACAGAACTGCATTGATTCGATAAACAATTTCTTCCGATATTCGCTGGCTTTGATTTAATAACCATCTTTTAATGGTGTTGTCCAGTGACTTTGGGGTTTGACTATCAGCAACCTCGCAGACTAGGACAGGTAAATATGATTGGCAATTCTTTCGGGTAAAAGTTGTAATTCCATCATCGGGTTGCTGTTCTCCTTTTTCCCCTTTCTTCGCAGGGCTACCGACGAACTGCAATGGAAACATTGATTCGAAAAATGGTGATTCGTTTCGATCATTAAGCAAGCGATCTATAGTACGAAATATTTGTCGTACAGGAGTTTCATGCCTGTCAGAGGGAATTTTAAAAAGAAACGTTTGATCGAGCTGCCACTTGAGCCGGAGCAGTTTTAGATGCTCGTTATCATCCAAGTACCGGAAGTCACTTTCAGTTAAGTTTTCTAACAAAACGTAACCACTCTGCGACTGGTGAATTCTGTTATGGATTTTATCACCGAATTCGCTGAGTGATTCGAGAGAAGAATAAATGAGTCGACTATCTTCTCCAATTTCTTCTCTAATTTCCTCTAGAGAATATTCTTCTTCGGCAGAGGGAGGGAGATCAAGAGGAATATTATTCATTAATGACAGTTATTGTAAAAGTGAGGAGACAAAAAGGATGATAGTTGTTTGGGCTGTTTTCTGCTCAAATTGCTGTGCAGTAAACTGAACCACGAGTATACAAATAAAAGAAATATTGACAAGGTTCAGTCAAATTATCTCAACAAGTTATATATTAGTCAATATATAATATACGATAAGTCAGCGATTGACGAATAAATGAGCTTATATTATAAGAGGATAAAATAAAGCACGCGATCACCACGCGTACAGCTAGTACTTAATTATATAAGTTAAGTTAACGTTAAGTTATACAATATGTACATACATCGAAATGATTACCCTAATCTGTTATATGATATTAGGGTTTTAAATGCGCAAGATCCCTGCTGATCTTGAAGATGGGAAATGATCTACTAAAAATTAATTCAGACTTTCTAGATAAGAAGATTCTAATAACCACGGATATCGTTCAGGATAATAATACACGCTAGTAACTAGTTAGATAAAATAAATCTCAAGAGAAGTATTAAACGATTTCTATATTCTTATGAACTCATCCTCAAAAATAATTATCCGAGCTCTTAGAGTCTAAATATAACAAGTTACATAATAACATCAGTCGTTATTGATTGGAACAAACAAAATAGAATCCTGGATTCCTAGGACTTTTACCATGACTTCATTGACTTGTACTATCACTATATCTTACCGTATAATGCGAGAAATCCGACTTCAGGGTCTGGATTTATTCATTTTCTAACAGTCACCGGCCGTGTTAAAAGTATCTTAGCTCTAACTCTCCATCCTCTAATTGTTATATTTTTGTTGTTTATTCATCGTTGTTTAGTGTCAAGTAATTGGGAATTCTGAGTGACCTGTAACTTTATACCGCGGGACAAACATCGCATGCATAACTAACGTTACAAAAAGGAGAGATCAAGGCCGGTTACGGGCTGAATGTTTTAAATCGTCAATCACTACAATTCTTCATTGAGTTCATTCTCGTTCTGAATGAGAGGATAAATTATATCCTCTTTTTTCTATATAACATTATGGTTAATATATTTGCAATGGAGAAGTCGCAGGGTTTTTACGCATGCAATTATGAGATGTATATTATTTTTTTAATGTTAACGTTAAGTTAACGAATTAACATTGTTATGCTTTTTGATTTTTTGGAGGTACCCTGGTTAAACAGGTCGGTTGCATGCATAAACTTTGTTAAAGACTGTACAACCTGTTAACGTTATCATAACGAATTGCTATAAGTCAGCGAATTCCACGATAGGAACGCACCTTACTCGTACAAATATTATTGAAATATATTCATTTATGGATACCACCTGTAACTGGTAAAGCCTAGCCTAGCTCTCAATTCGCTCGAGTCTGGATTGATTGATTATAATTTATAGAGTCTCACATGTGCTAAAGTTTGGGTTCAGGCAGCGAAGCATCTACATAGATTATGTCTTAGAGGACCACTGCTCTCGCTGATCTCAAGAAAATCTGCCCCTGACAATGTATCTACTGGGGTTACATGCCGGCCTTCGATGCCAGATAAGACCATATACACGGGTAAATTCCTGATGGTCTATATTTTCCAAGTACTTGGTTGTAAGGCAAAATAACTCATAACTAAGGACAGACAGAGGTTTTGAATTGCTCTGCGGACACAGCAAATTTTCATTCTCTAGATTCTGCTCTATATGTTTTTCTGGGCTTATTTCAAAGTAACAGATACTACCTGATCAATTCTCTTCAAAGGTCTTCCTAATATCTCTTCTAATAAATTGCTAGTAACGGATGCTTCTCCTTTAGAAATTGCATCAGAAATAGCATTTGCATCGTGATTATCAATAAATTTCTTAGTGCTAAGAACCTTCAATTTAAGAGGATCAGATTCATCCAATTTCAAAATGGATGAAATAATCGACACTAATTAAGAACAGTAATGAAGATTGAATGAAAAGGTGGGAAGCGGTAAATAAAGAAAAAATATTCCAATATTTACATCATGGTTAATAATAGGTCAAATTATATATAACAGTTCTTGAAGCTAAAGTTACATATAAAACGGGATTAAGTAGTTCTAGGCTTCGATCAATTAATCTGTGTACTTGTGCTTGTTCATGTTCTCCGATCTCCGCTCTTATCCTTTCCTGCATCCCTTACCCCCACTTTCCTTACCCCATCATCTTAGTCGTACCCACCAGTTAAAGATGCAGGGGCAAACTTTTAGTTCAAACTCTAATTGTAATCTAGCTTAAGATAGCTAACTAACATTCAAATTAATAGACAAACGGGTTAATCAGCTTAGGGAATAATATGACACGGAACCACTTGTAGAAGTCAATCAGATTTTGGATTGTCCATAGAGAGACGCCTGTCATTCGAAAAATTTTATCAGCCTAAATCAGTAAGAGATCTGTCTTTATGATCCAGACAATCTCGCTTGAACAAATATGAACCGATCCTGTAGTACCCGGGTTGTAGCTGATTATAACACATATACCGCAAATGAGGAGCACTATTTAAGTCCTCCCTTCATAACGCTGCCTTCAAAATAAAAAAAAAGATATTCTAACTTCCACAACTAATTTTTGTGACGTCCCCAATTAGAGAAATTTTGCTTCTGTATGGCTCCAAGAGGAGGTTTGGGTCAGATTATTGAAATGAACATAGAAAATTAAGTAATTCGAATCAGAAAAAAAGAGAATTTTGAAAAATAATTGAATAGAAAAGGCGAGACTTACGTATATACTTCGCGTGGACTTCGTATGAATTTCGTGGTATATTCAGTAATAATCACCATTCTTAACTTAGTATCAAGGCAAGTAGTAATAAATAAATTGTATTGACCAAAGTCAAGATTTACTGGGCAACTATAACTTTTCAGTTTGCTCAAGAAAAGATAGAGATTATTTGCAGATCTCGAAGCTGTCATCAGTAACTATCAGTCAGGCTGAGACATCGATATTTCGAGCGAAACAGATAATCTGAAAACTCAATTCAGGGGTTAATACGGCTTTCAACCTGCTGACAGCTGCTGTGAGGAATGTGGAACAAAGTTGGTCGATCACTCGACGATCTAGACCGTCTGCGCCCGCGCACCGGGGTTGACGGCTGAAACTCGAAACTCGTCAAACTTAATGAAGACCTTCAAAAACTGCACCTTCTCGTTATCTACGCATTACAGTCATCCACATTAGTCGGATGGACAAATTGCAAATGTCAAGAGGCCGTTGAAAAAATTTAAATATTTACGTCTGAAGTCGTGGCCTGGAGAAGCATGAATGTTTCTTGGTACCTCGTGGCTGAGGGATCGGCTGAAGGATTTTCCTGTAACAGTCGGAATGGAAGGTTGACTAAGTCAAACACTGGTCTAGTTTTGTAATTTTAAACTACATACTTTGCCCCTTATTCCTTCCCTATTTCTCACTGGACTCGATTCGCTTTGTTTGCCTCTGCCACTCTACTCGGGTCGGTCCCTGTCATCTAGCCCTCACTATGAGATCTTTTCACCGCGGAGATAATGTTCTAATTTCATTTCAACAACATCCGAGAAGATAGATGTATTTTCGCATGGGTATTTGGTGATATCGATCGATCGATCTCGATCGTTTTTATCAGCTGATAATTTTGACTCTGCGCCGCGCCGCCGCGCGATTTTTTTTTCAAGCCGAAGTCCGGTTCAAACTGGAGGGAGCCCATAATATAACAAGGTTATGCGCCAATGTGCATATGTAATATGTGCGGCTTGATGGGTTAAGGTTAACCGTTAATTCGAGACGTCAACGTAGTCAGCCGACTAAACACCATAAATGAGTGTCAATCCGGTAATCTCTCTGATGGATGATTCCAACGGGATAGGAGTAAGAAGGCTGGCTCACTGAGATGAGTTCACATGTTTTAAAGAGTACCGAACCACCCGTATCGGTTCAGCGATGAGTGGAACAGTTTATATGCAGGGGAAAAAAATCCAGTAACCTTAGAAGAAGAATTGTACATAAGTAATAATACAGAGCTAATGTAATATGATCTCTATAATCTCTATAATCAACCAATGATATATCATTGATCAATATTAATTGATTATATTTAACTCGGGGTGTGAGAAACTGTGAGATTGTGGGGGCATCGCTAATCTTCTACAGAAAGAGGATCGGAGATTTTATTTTTCTTCCGGCCGGCATAACCGTAAACATGCATCAGCAGTACGTTTCAGTGTTATTTAGTTCATCCAAAAACAATAATACTCTCGATCGACTAACAAATCCTTAATGTAGTAGTACTACATGTTGTAGAGTTGGTGACTCTTCTTAGAACTTTAACTCAAACTTTTGGTCCCGTTTTGCCTCCTGCGGCTGGGGCGTAGCCCCAGACCCCATAGCTCGGCACGATTCCAATTTCTCGAGAGTAGCCTGAGTGAGGTTTCCCTAGTCGATAATTGCAGTTTCCATATTTCAGATACATATTAAGCAAATTTTCGATGTCCAATCAAGTTTCTTCTTTATTTTTTTCTAGATATTTCCCGGCTTCCCTCATCCCCGGTCCTCGCATATTAGCCACAACAGAGTTAACTTACTTACATTTCTGTGCAGTTTCAAAGTCAAAAGTTCCAGATTTATGTACAGAATACAGACATTTAACCGATGGAATAAAAGTTAATACAGTAGGGTTAAAGTTTTAACTAACTTAACTGTAACCGTACGTACAGCAGTTAGTTTAGTTTGGTTAGCTCAGCTGCATGTAACTTCTTCTAGCCTTCTTTAAAGGGATATCCACTTTAAACCAACTCCACTTTAAACCAACTCCAAGCTAAACCAACTCCAGGTTAAACCAAATCCATGTTAAACCAAATCCATGTTAAACCAGCTCCAGGTTAAACCAACACCACTCCATGTTAAACCAACGCCACTCCATGTTAAACCATCTCCACGTTAAACCAACTCCACGTTAAACCAAGAGTCCCGAAGATATCACCAATATAATTTTTAGCTGCATATTTCTCTCCACTAAAATATACAGTATTCCCAATTATTAACAATATCCTCAACCAATATGGCTGACCAACAATTAAAAGATTGGCAATGGATGGTTCAAATACTCCACGTTAAAGTATTTCCGAGTTTAATCCATCTTTTTCTTTTTCTTTATTTTTTTCGAGCATGATATTCAAAATAGAGTAAATCCCGAAGATCACATATCAAATATAGTAAACTCTCGAAGATTACATATCAAATATAGTAAACCCTCGAAGATCATATACCAGGTATAGTGAATAACCCTAAAAGAATGATGCAGATTCTAATAAAGCAAAGTTGGGTTTGGGTGATATTTGCCATCGACCATCTTCTTCCTCCCGGCCGGGCCCGATTCTTTTTAGGTAGTCACCGTAATTCCGTGTTCCCTATAACTTACACTTGTTGACTCTTACTACTGGTATAAGCTCAGTCTGTATAGTAGATCCGTTCAGATCATCCGTACAGTAGTAACACATATATATTAAACTACTTGTGACTGCAAAATTGGGTCGGGTCTCAGGATCTTAGTAAATTTTTTTTCAGCAGACATTTAATTCCGATCGGTGGCGAGTAGAGCGAACGCGGGGAGAAGGGAAGTGACTAGAAGGAAGAGAATTTATCTCTTCGTATTCTCTTTTATAAGGACGACAAGAAGAAAGTAGGAGTATTTAATTTTTGATATTGTTATTATTTACAATTGGTTTGGTTTGGTTTGGTTTCGTCCGGCGGATCTCCGGTTTTGATTTCATATTGATATTGAAAGAAATCTGGAATTTCTAATTGAAAATCTTCTTTATTTCTCATGAACTTGGTAAGTCTCTATATGCTTTCTCGGGTTCTATAATTGAAACTAACATTTTAGCTAATTTAATTAATTGATTGCTACAGTATGATTTTCAAGCCACTGTCCAATTTTTCGAGACATGCCGCTTTGGCAAAACACCTCTGGGTGCAAAGTGGAGGAACTAATCAACCATCTCAGCCATCAGCTTTTTTTCTTACTACGCATCAATTAGCTAGACAACAATCACAGATTGCTGTGAGAAATGATAATCCATTTGGTGGTAGCGAAGATGGTCATGGTTATGGAAATAATAATAATGCTACAACTTCTTCTTATGCTAGTGTCTGTTCATCTTCATCATTCCCAAGCATTTCACCTCTTTCTTCATTGGACGATGAAAAGCAAAAGGAAATCTTAGCAGAATCAACTGGAACTGGATCTAGTAGTCATGGTTATATGATATATAATCATCAAAGATCGTTAGTTCGACCAACCACTACCGAATTTCGTAGAAGGTATTCTATTGTTAGAGAGGGAGAAGAAGGTGAGAAACGGGAGTCTAAGACAACAACAGAAGACACTACAGGGTCAGATACGGCGACAGATGCTGTGACGATAACGACATCAGACGTTGACAGAATATCCACTGAAACAGTATCAATACCGTTGCATGTGCAGGCACCTGTGACTAGTACTAGTACGTCAAAACAACTGTCATCTAGTCCAAATTCTCCAACTTCTCAACCTCAGCATACAAATCTAGAAAAACCGGTCAATGTAACAGAAGAATTGAATGTCTCAGAATCTGAAATAGAGCAGGAACAGACCTCTGATAAATCAAATCAAAGCCCTATTAGCACCGCCCCATCATCTGTCGAATATCCCGTGGAAGAACTATTGTCTGAAATTAATGTTAATGGCAATGAAGATATTTCAACCGTATCTTCTTCTCTGGCTGATAATGAAATATTCCAAGCGTTTTCTAAACGTGATTATGAGAGAGTGGTAGAAATCTATAAACCTTCATTAAACTCTCTTTCAATCGATGCATTCAACAAGGTTTTGAAATCCATTTCGTATATTTCAGAGGAGGATGCTTCTATTAATGGTCAAGTTGCTGATATAACTCCACTCTTGGATGCATATTCAGCACTTCTTGGTGCTCGTACTTCTGGTGGAGCTCTGCCAAATGTTGAGACTTATTCAATTCTTATCAGTAATCTTATTGATAATGCCGATAAGCGACAGAAAATTGAATTACGATATATAAATCTTCGTGATGTGAAACGACGTCATAGTCAAACGAAATTGTTAAATTCTGTTTCCGAAGAATTGGAGAGAATCGATATATCATCTATGCATGTTGAATTAGCTCTGGAGTTATTTGAAGCAAGCAATTCTGTAACCTTTCATGACTATCCCATTAGCATTTATACTAAACTGATAAATGCGTGTGTAAAGTATGGCCAGCTTAACAAGCTTAAAACGATTGTAGATTCTATTAGAGTCTCAATATCATCATCATCTTCTTCTTCTTCGCCTTCTGCGGATATTGAAATTGCTCTTCTAAAAGCGTTTTCAAAGGATAAAGATTTAGATTCCGCTGTTGCTTTGTTCAAAAATGCTCAGAATTCATCATCCTCATCATCATATGAATTGTATTCGGCCATGATTGGCGCATATTTTGAATGTAATGAACCTGCTCCTGGTGTTAAGTTATTAAAAGATATTCTATCTGATAAAAGAAATGAAAATTTCGTTAAGTCTCAGGAGTTTGAATCTATTTTGGCTCAAGTCTTTCAAGGGTTTGCTAAACTAGGTGAGTCTAATGATGCTTGGAGATGGATTCAACAAGCTGAAAGTGATCCTAATATTTGTACCATCTCTCTTCAGACTTTAATTGAAACATTTTCAATCATTTGTAGAAACAACAATAGTAATGATTCTGAAATTGTTCATATCATGTTTGATTTCATGGCTTCTTATCAGAGTAGTACCAACTTGGACTTATTTAATGATGTGCGTTGTGATTATCTGATGTGTTGTGTTCGGCAAAAGGATAATGATTCAATTTATAAAGCTATTAGAGAAACTCATCTTCGAGATGGTGTATGGGACGAGACGACTCTTGTATCTGTTGTTCAATATTTGATTAGCATTAATGAATCAGAACTTGGTTTGGATGTTTTCCAAATGCAATCATTTAGAATCAAGAAATATTTGGCTGATAGAAATCTTTCCAATTCTATGTCTTATTCCCCATTGGGCGAAGAAGCACTTGCTGCTGTGGTTCTTGGACTCAAGGATCGAAACCTGTTAACCGCTGAAAATGCTGTTGCTCTGTCTAATTGTGGATTCATGAGTGCCCGTGTGTTTGCCAACCCTAATGGTGGTGGTATTGATATAATGGAAGCTATTTGGGAGGCTAGGAAGAATGAATCATTTATATATATCTATAAGTCATCTCGAACGCTTGCATTAGATATATTGAGATTGCATGTTACTTGGATTCAATCATCTACCCAGAGTAGTTCTCTTGGTGGGTTATCTATTCCTACGGAACTACTTTTAAAGTTAAAGGAGAATTTTGCATTGTTTGTTAAGGATGTTATTAATAATAAGCTACCTGTTTCAAAAATACTTTTTGAAGATGTACAAGGTTCTTTACAGTTGTTGGATGATTACGAAACTGTTGGATCATGGAAGGAATATATGTCAAATCAACAACAACAAAAAGAAACTTTGTTAGAATCACAAAATCAGTCGCAGCCTCAACTTCAACCTCAACTGTTGTCTATACCATCAGTAAGCGTTGATGCCTCTAATCAGATAATCGCTTATTCTAGAACTGAAAATGGACTTTTACAATCTTTGAACTTGTTACGTGACGTTTTTATCAGAAAGGAACTTGTTACTCCAGACTGTATATTATTTTTAATAGAGTCAGCAGGCACATCGACAAATGCATCTACTACCGAAGCTGCAAAGGCATTTCTTCAAGAAATTTATAGACTTTGTTTACAATACCTACCTCATCCAGCTTCTTCCCCACAAGCATGGGATGCGTGGAATTCTATCAATAGAAGTATAGTACAAGTATCGGCAGAAATAGACTATGCACTTGCTGAGAATGGTTATTTTAATCTTCTTGAAATGGGATCATGTCCAGATGCCACTGGATATGGGCAGTTGATGGCTCATTCTCCTACGAATAATAATCGTGACGAGGCTTCTGATGCAATGAGAATGTTTAATCAAGCTAAATCAAATGGTATTCCACTTAATACATTTTTATACAATGTATTATTATCCAAGTTATCGAAGGCTCGTAAACTCAAGGAAGCAGTTTCGATATTTCAAGAGATGGATAATTTCAATATTAAGAAAACCAGTGTTAGTTATGGGACTATGATTAGTGCTTGTTGTAGAGCTGGAGATGGAGAATCGGCTTTGAAATTATTTCAAGAAATGGAATCATCTAATTCTTATGTACCTAAAGTGGCACCATTTAACATCATGCTTCAATATTACGTACATACTAAAAGAGATAGAGAGGCAGCATTAAAGATTTATGAGAAACTTCGAGGACTTGGATTAACTCCTTCTGCGCATACATATAAACTTCTTATCGATATGTTTAGTACAATCTCACCAATTGATATGGAATCGGCTGATAGTATTTTGTTGACAATTAAGGAAGATGGTAATGAAGTTACATCTCAACATTTTGCTGCGCTATTATTTGCTCGTGGTGTTGGCCAACAGGATTTGGCTTCGGCTCAAAAATTCTATGAAACTTTAGTGTACGATAAACATGTTCGTCCCGATAAAGTCATCTTTCAAGCATTATTAGAATCATATGTGATTAATGATAAAGTTCGAGACACCCCTAAAGTTCTTAAAGAAATGGTTAAATATGCAGTTGATCTTAATGCATATATGGCCAATATTCTTATTCGAGGTTGGGCATCAGTAAGTATTGACAAGTCTGTAGGATTATTTGATTATATTTTACAATCAAATATCGCTGAACCATCTTCTTATGAATCTATTATTCGAGCATTTATTTATCATGGAGATTATGTTAGTGCTGAAAATGTGTTGGATTTAATGCGAACCAATCGATATCCAGAGGTAGTTGTTCAAAAGGTTGAACATTTAATTCGACAGGGGAGTAGTGATAAATTACAGAAAGATAGAGTATTATTAGATAGTATATTTCGACAGGATCCTCATCGATTAAATGTACACAATTGTGTTTAATTGAAACAGCACAACACAAAAAAATATATAATGTTATCTTAATGTTTTTATGAGCAATGAAATGTTTATATAGGGGGATATTTAAAAGTTACAATAATAATGTTAATAATAACACTGACGATTTATCCATTAGCTGCTATGACGGTTAATTTCTTCACTGATCTCATTTTCTACAGCTGGATTGTTCATCTGTTGACAAATTGTACATCTGTAGCATATCACAAATGAAATGCTATAGATTTAAACTGATTGTTGACTCTTAAAACTGTTAGGTTAACCTTGTTAGATAGGTTTTTCGTAGCACTGATTTAGTTACTGTCCAACCTCTTTAACCAGAAATCAAAACATACTGTTCTGTTCGTGTTAAGGAGATTCTCGAACTCGGACAAAATCAGAGAGTCAGAGACCCGTCGGTTTGTTCTGGTTAACGTTGTCGGACTAAGAAGCTTATCTGCATTCAAATGATAAATGAAGAAACGATCGTCATAACGTTGTTCCTAACCCATATCTGACGTCTGTGAAGGTTTAATCTATAGAAGTAAGTTAACCGTTACTACTACTGTACATGAGTCTGACTCTGACTGACAGGTGTAAAGATCGACACCAAAAATCTCTACCTCGACCATCCCCTATCAGGAGGAAGAAATTTTTGGAGTAATGACAGTTTGTCTGTCTGTCTGTTAAATGGTCATTTATTCACCAAGAGAGCGATTAATATTGGTGAAGATTTGGCGATATATCTTGGAAGCGGATTCACAGAGATTAAATCTAACGGCCCCCCCTCATTACTGTCGATATTTTCCCCCCGCCTCCCCTCCTCAACGGCGAGAGAAATTATTTATTGTATAAAAAATAATGGCGTTGTCCTCATCTTCATTGAGTTTTTATATAAAAAATTATTTCAAACATTTTGAAGACTAAAAAATTAATTAAGTTAAT
>JAJMIF010000141.1:24008-57732 GCA_030583505.1 Sugiyamaella castrensis
TTTTTTTTTTTTTTTTTTTTTTTTTTTTTTTTCTCTTTTCTTTCCTTACGATTATTAAAGACGGTAAATAAACAATAGCGTCAAAAAAAATTTCGCCTACAAAATCGAACTAAAAAGTGTCATTACCAGCCCTCCTATTCGCCTTAATAGTCATACGCAACTTATTCAATGAATGTGTATTATTCATATGAGTTCTGAATTGATCGGCCCTCTTAATGACCTCCTCTGCTTCAAGTTCATACTTGATAATCATCAAATCCACCTCTTCAATAATTTCTTTGCGACGACTATAAGATTTGCTCACTTGCCCTACGCTTCGCCATGAACTCCCGTGATAGGAGTTCATATATACAATTGAAGGTTTTACAGAAGAACCTTTATACCACTCATCGTAAGCCTCCTTCACGCTGTTGATATTTCCATCCATTGCAAATTGAACCGGGTTATAAGAATACCAAGTATCAAGTAAAGGTGCAGTCGCTGGCATCGGCCGTCTAGGTTGGGGATGTCCTTTTAGCTGAGGAGCCATACCAGCAGATTGAGCCGATTGGTTACCACTTGGCAAAGCTGATGATGATTCTGAGGAAAGATCGATATCAACGTCGCTGGATTCTTGTTCATTTCTTGATTGAGGTTCTCCGTATGATTTATTAATGCTTGCAATTCTGAGAGCAAATTGATCAAGGACTTTCCGAGGTAAATCATCAATTTTCTGGTACATCTTATCAACTCCGTGGTTCAGCTTATCAATGGCCTGCCTTAAATCTCGATTCTGTATCTCTTGTTTGTTTTCGTTAACTATTTTCTGTAGCATTCTTCTATTTTCTGCAGCGTAAACAGCCAAAGTCTGAAGTATTACAGTCTGCTCAGGTAGTAACTCCCGATACTGTTCAGAAATAGGTAACAGGCTCACATTTTCATGCACTAGACGTACCTGTTGAGCGAATTCTTCAAATTCCTTTGACTGGAATACCTCATGTTTGAATATTGGCAGTTGCGGAAATCGCTTGATCAATATAGCACCATCCTGAAGCAAAACCCTACGTAGCTCAATTAAAAGTTCGAGAAACCCAATTGCAGCGCCATCTGTTTCGTATTGTTTCGTGACCCCATTTGAATCGACGTAAGTGCGATCAGATCCTGGCATCTGAAGTAGAAGACATCTTTTTTTGACTTTCTCAAGCCACTCATCAGCCTTAGGGAATATCTTTTTCAAAAGGATTTCAGGAGGTTCAACCGATTCCCGCGGAATGCGGTAATGTCCTGGCTCAGAACGAAACCCTGCCAACTGTCGAATAACATCATATGGTATACTCATCAGGTATGACTGATTCAAGGCACTTCCAAGCTTCCAGTTGCCTTGACGTTTTATTGAATTGTCCCCCACACCTTCAAGTGAGAGGATCCTAGCAGAACTGCCACGGTTATGAGTTGTATGCGGAGTCACGATGCCCGCAGCTCCATATAACTCTTTATATGCAGTCCGATGGGTGCCGTAGCCGATTGATTTAGTGTATTCGCATTGTGCCACGATTAACTTCTTTTCATACCATGTACTATGACTTGTGAAATCGGGAAATCCTTCATCCTTATCAATATCAAACCGATAAAGTAAATACATAGCTAGACTCATTACTGGACATACCACTGAGTCCTTATGTCTGATTATAGCAGTGCAATCCTTACGCCCATATGCATTGGTTTTTCCGGTATCTGACACAGCCACAAAGCAAACGAACGGTGTCGGATCACCAGTATTCTCAATCTCTCTTTTGAATAAATCGGCCAATGATAGGGCTCTAGCGTTCATGCCTTGATTCAGTAAATAATGCCCACAACATACAAGGAGACGATCTCTTAAAATTTTAGGATTAGTGCTTTGAAGAGCTACTGTACACATATTGTGAAACTCTTTCTTAGTATAACCATCAAGCATGGTACCAAAACTGCGATCTTCCATCTCTTAGAATTGAACGCTTTGCCTTTTTCCTAGTTTCTCTATTCAATAGACCACTAAGCAGCCTTGTTTACTCCAAGATCTTTTTGAAGATTATATAAAATCAATCAGAGCAGCCACTTCGTGTTTGTTCCCCTGTTCTTTTGTTAGGCTCAGAGGCTCTTGGCCGATTGATAACTCTGTCATTGAAAAACAACACGACTTTCGACACATTAACTAGGAACTCACGCGTACACGCGTATGTTCGTCTAAGCCGCACACGTGACCCCGGTTGAGTCTAATCATGATGTGCATGACGTACGTACGTCTGAAACAATTTACCTTCTCAGCTTTTCATAACTTCAACTTATATTTGGTGTAAAATCGGTATAATCATCAAAAAAAACGGTGTGTCAGGATTCAGGATTCAAGAAAGTTCAGCCGTTCCACCACGCGCGCGCGCGCTTGCATGCATGCATGCATATGTAGCTTGCTATCTAGATTAACTTAACCTTACCGGAAATTCCTAACCCATTTAATCTACCGAGGCCAAAACTCGTATGCTCCCCCTATGTCCCCCCTCTTCCCCAGATTTACCCCAGAGACATTGCGGGGTAGTAGTCATCTTCATAAATCATAAATACCAGGTCTTATAATTCCTAGTTATTCGTAAGTCACGGTATGTGATATCTGATAGGAAGTTAATATTTAACAAGGATTCCTTTCAGTCACAATGAAACCTGCTACTTCAACTAGTGGATTCTTTCAGGAAAATCCGATCACGAATAAAAACCAATATTTAACTGATCATGGACTTCAGCGTGCTTTGGAATTATTTAAACCCAAATCATTATCTGATTCAAATAGTATCCAAGCACATCATGAATTAATTGAACTCGGTGCCAAGGTTGTTACAGAAGAAGTTTATGAATGGGTTGATGAAGCTGAAAGGAACCCTCCATTTGTTGTTCAACAGGATAGCTTTGGTCATGCATATAATAAATTGGTTACTAGTGATGGTTGGAAACAATTAAAAAAAGTCTCTGCAATTAATGGAGTAGTGTCTTCAGCTTACGAACGAAAATATGCTGAATATAGTCGATTAGTATCATTTGCTAAACTATATTTATTTGGACCTTCATCTGCTATGGTATCATGTCCTTTAGCCATGACTGATGGATGTGCGAAATTACTTGAAATTACTGGATTAACTAATCCAAACAAAAGAAGTGTTTATAATCATTTAATTTCTAGAGATCCATTTTCAGCTTGGACCTCTGGCCAGTGGATGACCGAACGACCGGGAGGATCTGATATTAGTCGATCTGAAACAATCGCATTAGAACATAATGATGGAAACGAATATAGATTGAGTGGATTCAAATGGTTCTCAAGTGCCACTGATTCTGAAGTATCTGTTCTTTTAGCTCATAGAGTTGATGGAAATGGTAATCACCTTGATCGCGGTAAATTATCTTGCTTCTTAGGATATGTTAAAGATAATAATAATACTATACGTATTAATCGATTAAAAAAAAAATTCGGTACCACTCCTTTACCAACTGCGGAATTAGAATTATCATCTATGCGTGCAGAATTAGTAGGACAACCTGGTGATGGCGTTAAAACAATTTCTACTGTTTTAAATGTTACCAGAGTTTATAGTTCTGTATCATCTGCTGCATTTTGGAGAAGAGCTTTATATATTGCTAAGGAATATTCTCTGGTTAGAAGTGTATTTGGACAAAAATTGAATCAAGTACCTGCTCATGTACGAACGTTGGCACAACAAGAGATTTCTGTTAGAGGACATACATTTTTATCATTTTATGGAGCTACCCTTTTGGGCCGTGAAGAAATTGAATTTATTAATAGGGTTGATGCATTTCATAATAGAGCTAATGAACTGGTTCTATTAAGAATTATTCCTGGTTTATCCAAAATTGCTACATGTAAAAGAGCAATTGCTGGAATTTCCGAATGTATGGAAGCACTTGGTGGTGTTGGATATCTTGAACATGATGTTAGAATTAATATTGGTAAATTACTTCGAGATACTCAAGTGAATGCCATTTGGGAAGGAACTACTAATGTTCTTTGTGATGATGCAATTCGATATTTGCATAAAAATTGGAAATCTGTCAAAATGGCTCTGAGTTGGTTTTTGAATGATCAACTCGAAGCAAAAGGACAACCATTATCGTCCCGACTTCGTAACGATCTCACAGTCCTAGTGAAAGAACGTCTTTCTAAATGGTTCTTTAAAGTTGAATCTATGTCTTTAGATTATTTACGAAGGGATGCAAGAGCGATAATGTTTCCTTTAGCTGATATTATTATTTGTATTCTCGTTATTTCAGATATCAGAACCACAAATGATATCATGCAAGATAATATTGCTCGTATTGTAGCAACTGTTTGGGCCAGAGAAACAACTGTTGACAGTTTTGCTTCTGATTATTTGGTAGTATATGGTGAAGAACTACCCGAAAAGTCTAAGTTGTAAAATTTATTACCGTTTATTTCTTATTTCTAGTTGGGGCATAGCCCAGACCTTAGGGAATCCCGGTTGACCGAAAAGTCCAAGTTGTAAAATATATTACCGTTTATTTCTTATTTCTAGCCGGGGTGTAGCCCAGACTTCAGGGAATCCCGCTTGAACTCATTCATATAACGATCGTAATAAAGCATTTATTATAATGCATGCATAATATATAATTATATTCGGATCTCTCTAATGCCCAAGCGTATTCTGCGTTTTCTATCAATCGATTGACCAATGCGAATCTCTAACAAAACCAATCCCATAGATAATATGCAGAAACCAGCCATAAGAGTAAAGGCACCTCCAGCTCCTAAACCGTCAATCATTTTATCAATTACAGCTAATCCAACAGCACAAAGAACACATCTGGTCAAATTGACAACTGCTGTGGCACTAGCAGATTCATTAGGAAATAAATCCACCAGTAGAGTACTTGATGTGTTAATGACATAAGTACATGTTAACGACGTTAAGAAAGTGGATAAAATTGGAACAATATAATGCACATGCTTTTGGATGGTCCAACCAAAAATAATACAAGAAGAACACAATAACAAAGAAGCATACACTGATGTATCTAATCGTGCCTTTTGAATGGTAAATTCTTGCATATTTACCTCACGGCCTTCAGATATACATTTTTCCTTGTATTCTTTAAGAGTACGACGATATAACCATGTCATGATACGACCGGATAAAATGCTACCAGCTAAACTGCCAATTCCACTTGATAAATATGAAAATCCTACTTTAGTCGATGAAAACCCGTACTCAGAAGTTAATAAACTTGATAATGATGTCAAAACCATAAACCATGTAGTATAATGTAATGCATTTGGAATAAGAACCATGATGACATCTAATTCTCGTAATAATCTTACAGAACTAAGAAAACTAATGGACTTTCTAGAAGGAAGTTGCACGTCATCGTAACCAGGATCATTTTTACGTAAAGGCACCCCCTTTAACCTATTCCGAATAAAAACGTAAGGTGATTTATTGATAAAATTAACTGGATATACGGATCCATCTCCAGTAATAAATCTGTTTGTTTCAGGAAAAGATACAAGTATTACTACTAATGAGACACTAGCAGCAACCACCAAGAACCAAAAGATAGATCTCCAACCCAAACTTCCTGTCAGGCCGCCGCCTATCAGAGGGCCAAAGCAGTTTCCCAGAAGACCAATACCACCAGAGACACCCACATATGCACCTCGATTTCTTCTTGAAGTTATATCAGCTATTACTCCATTCATAATAGCTATAGTTGAAGCTATACCCGAAGCTTGAAGCATTCGTAATCCGAATAACATCCAATAACTCTTAGCCAGCGCAAGACCAATACAAGCACCAACGTATAATGCAAAACATACAACATATACAGGTCTACGACCATAAGCGTCAGAAATAGACGCCCAAAATGCAGGAGATAATCCTTGAAATAAGGAATACACAGTAACGGTAAGGTTCAATTTCTCTGTACCAACATGAAATTCTGACCCTATAGCAGCGAATGCAGGTAAATAAATAGGAACTGAAACAGTAGAAAAGAAAGCAGCCCAAGAAACAACAGCAGTTATAAAGTATCTTTCATAAGCTGTGTAGACAGTAACGGGAGCTTGTGCTGAACTTGAGGTACTAGTCATATTTTTCGTTAATTGATTTTGATTTTCTTCGTCTTTTCGACCTAACGAACGAATTTGTTCAATAGGTTCTTTATCTTCTTCTTCAACAAGAATTCCATTAGCAGTAGGAATGGCAATTATTTTTTCATTATCGTGATAGATATTTCCCTTACTCGTTGTATTATTATCTGTATCGGAACCAGTATCATCGATAGAATCGCCAGATTTTTGGCTTATCCTGTAAGAAATTGACATCTATAATATTGTGTTATAAAAACATCAAAAAAACAAAGAACAACAAATGTTTGTCATACCACAGAAAAAAAGAGACAAACAGTTAACAAAACTTGTATTTAAGAAAGTCGAAGACTTTCTAAATTATTTCATAAAAGATCCCGCCGGAAGTCAAAAAAAAATATTTTTTTTAAAGTTCAAATCTCTTTAGATCTCTTGATCTTCTTGAGATTTTCTTCAAATATATTTTCGAAGTTCAAACAAGATCTCTGAACTGGAAATCTTTTGAAATATCTCTCAAAGTGAATTAATATATCTGTCAACTGAGATCAGTCGATAGTAATATTATATTAACGTGAGGAGAATAACTTCATTTACGTCTGACAAGTTCCGGCAATAGTAAAAAATGGAAAGAATGATATCCTTCCTGAACTGCGAGATATCAATACCACGGAAAACTCCCAACCTGCACAGAAGACCTCTTTTTTATATCTTTTATCTTAACTTTACAGTATATTGTATCCCTTTGTATCATCGGACTTTCATATCGGAGCTGTCAGTCATTACATCTTTATGCACCGTGAAATGCCGTCTTTAAAGATTCTCCATACGAGCTTATAACCTGTTAGATTGATTGGCTTCACGTTATATTCCTATGAATGCATGCACCCTGGCAAGAGACCGTTGAAAAAATGTTATCTAATAGCCGCTAGCCTGTATTTATTTAACTTTTTACCCTATTCCCTTAGATCAGATGACCGATCTCGGCAATAGCAAACCGTTGTAAGATCTTAACTAATCTTGATTAAGGAATATTATGTTACTGTAGGACCAAGATCTGAAGCCGCATAGAAGCGCAGCTACCGATCCGGAGCCGATTAAGAAAATAAATAGATCGGTCTATATTATTTAGTAACGATTATTTTTTAATTTGAGACTTTGATCTACCGTTCGTATATCATATAACGGGAAATTGCGTTTACGTGAGCTATTTGAGTTGACGTTAGTGTCCCGTAAATATAGGCCCGCCAGGCTCTGTGCTGGACCGCAATTTTCGTGGGGGTGTAAGGCTCTAGATCTCGACTACCTTACCTTCCCTGCCTTTTTGGGGTGAGACGTTAAGACTCACAGCACTCTACAGATTCATTTATAAATCTCGCTCTAGCCACCTGAGGCAGAGAAGGAGACTTAAATCATATAGTTGCTGCTGATTAACAAACTTCGATCTATTTTTACCTGTCGGATTCTCAACGTTTAATACATACTCAAAGTTGCTTGTCCTGTTGTTGACCCAAACAAGAACTGATCGTCCTGGGGGTGTGGGGGGCCGCGGCGGGAGATATATATAGATCTTGAGCTCTAGTATCAGACACCAATCACGTTATTTGGCACTAGTCACTAGTCACGTTATTACTTTTCTGAACTACTCGACCCCTAACCCGATGCGATGTCTAGTTGAATCGAGTACTCTTGTAGACAAGAAAAAACGAATATATACGACTTTTTAAATATGCTACGTGATTGCATAACAGTATGCTACTAGACGGCGTAGACGCTGAAAAAAATTTATTTCAAGTGTTTCAATATTTTTTTCTGTCCCTTCCTGTGTCGCAGCGCAACAGTAAAATGGAAGATACATAACCGCCGGTTACAGTTATACTTGGTTTCCGACTACGCTTGGTCTCGAGTCTGCCTCTTATTTCCCGAGCTACAGTATCTCTGTCCACTTTTTTTAATTGATGTCTGTATATCCTCCTGACAGAGGGAACCCAGACTGTAAGAACTGGAGACTGGAGTTTTCCTGGTCAGATAAAACAATAGAGTCACCTCGATCGACCCCCGGCCATTGCCAATAACCATGCACGTCATTCAAGTGATACTCGCTTTCGTAATCGAAATCAAATATGCGGAGCTGCTTATTCTGATATTCTTCCTTCTGCAAAGATGAGAACATATCGAATAAAGGTGCCTCCACCGAGGACCGGATATCAAATAGAATATATAGAGAGAAGAGATTCGACCGACAGTCTCGATAGTGCTGAGTGTGAGTATCAACCAATTAGCGTTTTTATGAAAAAACGGATAGGAATATCCCGATTGATCAATTTCTTCGGCCGAAGTCGGATCTTTCAACGTGCTGGCTAACCTAACCACTATCTTATCCCACTTTAAGGGTGAAGTTGACAGGCTTACATAGGGTCCGCATAAATTCGATTCTTTGACATACATGTATCAGTATAGATATCGTGAATTGTGAATAAATTAGAGACGTAAAAAGATTTGTGCCTGTGATACATTTACAGCTACAGCTAAGGTTAGATAATAGTCCTTTTATTTTATAGTATTTTAACATCTCTTAAATTTGATATATATATATTTTCATCTTATCATTGGTTTGCTAAATCACCAACTCAGTACCAGGTTCAACATCACTAATGGTTATCCAACAGGCGAGAATTTGTGTAGGAACATTGTCCCACTGTCATCAGCATGCGATTCTCCATTCAACCATCCATCCTGAGTAATAAAATCATTTATCGCTCATAGTAAATTAGAAGTAATCTTTAGGAAGTAGGAACAAGACGAAAACTCTCTTACTTTTCATCAAGATGGTCGGCATTGTCAGGATCACCAGGATCTTCAAATAGGGGCAAAACTACAACATATTCCCCAACAGGAATAGGTTCTCTAAACGGATCTGATATAGACAACCGTTCAAATCCATTATTATCTTCTCTACCTATATCAGGATCTGTACTACCAGTAAAATTCTTTACTCCATTAATATAAGGAATATAAGCCTCAGAGGGTACAATAGCATAATGAATTGACTTTCAGAGCATATTCATCAGAAGTCCAAAAAGAATCATCATGAAGACCCTCAAGATCCAAACAAAGTGCTTTTTCAATAGAATTTATAATAAAAAAGCTGCTGAATAATCTATTCCATCGGTAGTATATATTTCAATAGCATCCAAGCCAGTAGTTTCAATATTATTAGGACCATGATAAATAGCATATTTAAGAATGATTTGATCATTATTGGATTGAATTTGTTCACCGTAATAAGGGTTTAGAGTGAAATCGAACGCATGATAAAAACAGATATTTCTGTATTTCAACCACGATCCGGTTGAGCGGCAGAATAAGAACCATCTAACGGTTTTCGAAAAGAACGCCAAAGCAGAACCAATTCCTCCAATCGTATCACCAAAAGAATCATGAAGATTGGAAGGTAATGAACCAGCAGCTACCAGACCGTGATTAATAAATGAAGTTTAACCTACATTAACATCTGTAGCGGAACTGGAGCTGCCAAAACCTGTGCAAAGAATAAGAAGTAGCGACAGTAGTGATTTTCAACATGATATTAGATGAATACTGATTAGGAAATTAAATAAAAAAAGAAGAGAGATACCATTTAAATTGCAGTTTGTATCTACATATTGAAGGCACTCGGACCCATTGGTCATCTATTAATTTAATTTTACTTGTTTAATAATTGTCAATTATTGAATAACTTTCCGTCACAACAGCAATAATTTACATTTGAAGAAAATTGATAGCGTTCCTTAAAGCTTTCCATTATTGAACCTATGGCTGTCGCGCGTGATCCATTTCGAGGGCCCACAGTAATGCACGGTTGAACCCCAGTCGCCGGGAAATTGCCTAAGACCATGTTCTTTCGGTTTGTTCGGGGTCCATAGTTATTAACTGTTGTGCCTCCAGCGGCTCTAACACAAGTCATACATGCGTAAAGTTCTTTCTCAAATTAAGAAGTTATCAGAGTATAAAGCCAAGTTAATTTGTTGGATTGAATTCGTTTGATCCAATGCATAAGTATTTTAGAATGTTCCTTAACCGGAAGAAGTCCGTTGTATTTATTTATCGAACTTTATACCAAAGAATCCCAGTCACTGGAAACCTCATATATAACATTTTCTAAGTTAATTGCAGATACGCCAAGTTACATTATATTTTCAATTATGTCTGCGAGAATTTCTTATATATATGTACTTTTTTCAAATAAAAACTTATTATCGGCGAGATGTGCAGAATCAAGCTTTTTTAACTAAAGAGTTGTATAGCTTCAGTCGTCCTTGCCTTCTTCATATTACATTAGAAGATAATTCTGAGACCTACAGGTAGGTCTCCATAATAATGTATCCATTGCCAGCGCGAGTCTCAAGTTTCACTTCTCACGTTTACCCAGACCGCTCCTCCATAGTAATTTAATCAAATCCCATCTTCAATTAGCTGGTGACTTGGGAAGTGGTCCCCGCGACAAATTAGTTATGCGAACTGAGACGTATAACGTTATGGCCATTTGGAGTGCAGTCGCCTGATGTCAAACCAAAGCCGAGACCTACCGAGGCCACATTCAGGAGGCAGGCTCTAGGGTTGACATCATCAAGCGTCGGGCAGCTTTCGCGCATCCACGATTCAGGGGCCCCGTTTTGATCCGCGTCTCTTGATCGCTATTCTCAAAACTACAGCCACCGGCGTACGCAGCCCAACCTGAACAAAAGCTCCCTGAAGTGAACTGCTGATATGACGACCAACCTCGACCCTTACGAGCCGGACGACAACTTTGACCAGAGCAAAATACTGGAATAGCCAATAAGGCCGACTCCTCCACTCGCAGATCGGAATTCCGTTTTACTTGGGACCAGACTTTTTATCACCCGAACGGTTAAGCCATCAACGGGTCAAGATGACCCGATCAGCTGAAACTGTTTCTGCATGTCACCCAAGCGGACAAGAAGTTAACTTAACTTAATTAGTTAACTATTAACCGTTATTGAGTCTATCGTCTGCATGGAGGCAGCTGAGAACGCAGCTGAGTCTTCACGCCAGATGCGAAGCTCGCTATTGCCCGAGATCAGATTTATAATTAAATTACGGTTGATGAGGGTCAGTTCGGGGGATGATCGATCACCCAAAAGCCAGTCTTGGGCTTAGTAATAGCTAGGAGAAAGAGATTTTTCAATGCAAGCCTGCCGCGAGGTTGCAGATGAGGGCGGATGTGAGAGTTCCAATTTCTTTTGCCTAACGCAGTGGGAGGTAAGTCAGAGGCAAGACGTGGCGTTTTCAGCTTGCCGATTATTAACCTTTACAGAAGTCACATCATTGGCGGTCAGGTCAATATGGAATAATATAATTTATCGTGGGGGCTACCGGTATCGGAGAGAAACCATGTCCGGTATTAAATATATATACTTTAATTAAGATGACAGAAAAGGAGGAATGAATTCAATTGTTTCAATATAAATAACAAATTGATTGATTTATGATTAGTATTGATAATTAGAAATGGATTTTTTTTTTTGTCATTATTACTGAGGTTGTTGAGATTGAGGGAACAACCAGAAGCAGAAATGGCAGGTGAAAATCATCTATCTCTAGCTTTTTGATCAAATCACTAGCACAACTAAAACGTTCATATGAAAATTTTTCTTTGGAGAAGGAAACATTTATAGGCAGTCAAAATCTTTAGTTGATCAGCTAAAACTAAAAATTAGTGGGGAAAAAAGACGAGATGATGGAGGGGGGAGGACGCCTTCAGGGGTCGATGAATCCAAGAATCTCAGTGCTACGTCTGGCAAGTTGAATTTTCGGAGAGCTCTAGGGGTAGATCGCTCCACTTTAAGTTTTGCCGGTTTCTTTGTTGCTCGTCAGTTCTCTGCGTGTTATATCTGCCGCTTCTTGATTTGATCTGTGGTATATTCCCTCTGCAGTTCAGTTCATTTCAGTTCCGTTGCTCTGTTCTGCTCTGTTCTGCTCTGTTCTGCTCTGTTCTGTTCTGTTCTGTTCTGTTCTGTTCTGATCTGTTCTACTCCGTTCTGCTCTGCTCTGTTCTGCTCTCTTCTGTTCTGCTCTGCTCTGTTCTGCTCTGCTCTGTTCTGCTCTGTTCTGCTCTGTTCTGCCCTGCTATCTTCTGCTCTCTTCTGCCCTGCTATCTTCTGCTCTCTTCTGCCCTGCTCTCTTCTGCCCTGCTCTCTTCTGCTCTCTTCTGCCCTGCTCTCTTCTGCTATCCTCTCTTCTGCTCTCTTCTGCCCTGCTCTCTTCTGCTATCCTCTCTTGTGCTCTGTGCTGTGCTGTGCTGTGCTGTTCTGATCTTTTCTTGTCTTCTAGTGCTCTCTTCTTCTGCTATATAATTTGTTTTTTCAACTCCCCTCTAATCTGACTCTGTCCACATGCATGCATTTTTTAAGAAAATTTTCCCCTTTTTAGATTGTGGCTGAAACAAAAAATATTATAGATTATTAAACGATTATTATTAAGTGCTAGCTGATTTTTTTTCCCTACAGTCACTTTTCCCTTGCTTTAGTGCAAGCTTATTTGCTTTTGTTGCGACAGTACAGCGAAGAGATCCACAAGAAAAACGGTGGGAGAAGATTTTATTAGGCTCTGCTTAGTGACGGTTTAAGTTAACGCGTTAACGCTAATAGTGGTAACGTTATTGTAGGAGTTATACGCAAATAACAAAAATTAACTTCACATGTTGTTATTTATCAGGCAGTGACAATCGTCAGCAACCAGCGACTCAAAGTTTATTTCGGTTTCGTCATCAACTGACAGATAAAATTTTGTATGAGAAATAGTTAGATAAATACCCGTCTGATTCTAATCGATAAGTGTATAAGTTATAGTGAGTACCTGTAGTAAGTTCCTGTAGTAAGTACCACTATTTTCATCGTCATATTACAGTAATACATCTGTCGCAGGTTTAGTTGATCATATTAATCCGTTATCTGCTACTATACCTAAACAGTTGTTTAATTTTAACAAAGTTATCTAATGTAAGATCTAGCATTAATAATGATGAGAACGAATAACTTCGTGATACAATTATGATGTGCGCTACAGTGGATGTGGTCAGTGAGTGGCCTGGGGACCAGATTTTTACCTGAGTATTATATATATAAGTCTGCGGCAGCTGTGCTAGCCCCGGGGATATCAGTCTCAGGTCCCCAAGAGGTGGTTGCGTGGCTTAAAATATCGACAGTCGACATGTAGGAATGTAGCGTTTCGTATGTGGCAAAGAAGAAAATAAACCTATTCTCCTCGCGCATCCTCTACGTATAAGGCCGTTTTCTGTATATCTGTCTCATCTGTCTCAATTTTTCTAACTTAGTTACTGTTTTGCCAGATTTTTTTCTTGTCCGATTAACAATTTTCCGCCAAGTGACCCCTGGCATACTTTTTCTATAACGTTATAGTACAGTAAAATCAATCTAACCCGAAAAACACTTAGTTTGAAACTATTGTATTTTGTATATCAGCGTGGCAATTGCTAACCCCCTGGTCTCTCTGGAACCTACTCGTTTCAGAGCCTAGCTAAGAGGAACAACCGACGACACCAGCAGAGAAACAATTGTGATCGGGTGACAGTTGGTTATACGTACCCGTTCTTTTACTTTGCTCGGTGGTGGTCAGCTACGCCCCAGACCTCGACCTAGCTTCTGCTCGAGCGAAGGCTAAGAATCCTGTTGTTTGTTGTCTTGCAAACTTCCGGCCGGCTAGAAAATCTTTTTGTATCGGGCGTCCGAAGATCAATTAAATTAGATCAGCTTAAATAAGAAGATTGTGGAGAAACACGCTAGTAAAATTTTAGCTCAGAAAAATTTTCGTTAAACTAGCTTACTGTACAATTCTATAACTGAGATACCACAGCTGTAGTTTTATTCGTTGCTGCCAGAAAGAGTGGCATGCATACAGAAGATGACAATGAAAAAAATTAATTCATCAGTAGTAAATCATCTCATGTTATTCTTCTTATTTCGAAGATGAAATCAGCTCAGTCAGCCAACCAACCAACTCACGTCACATTCACGATTGCATAAAATAGATACTACAACTTGTTTGGAGGAGGTGTTCTGTCTTGCGACTCTTGGGCTACACACTCCAGCCGGAGTGTGACAGAGACAACTACGAGGAGCGAGAGAATGGATTGAGACACGCAGGGTTCTATTTCGGTGGAAAGTTTTTATGTCTATGTTAGCCGTCAGACTCAAGTTCGTCCTTTTTCTGTTCTCACACTTGAATTTAAATGTCTTTTTCATCTTCCTAAATAATAAAAAGCAACTTTATTATATGCCAAGAAAAAGGGAAAGGGTTCCATCTTGCATTTAACGGTTAGGAATTGCTCAGTTCGGTTGGCCGCTCGATACGCTTTATTATATGAAATAAAACGAAATAGAACGACTTACAGTTGACAAATACGGTGGTTAAGGTTAACAATAGACCACCAGTTGAAATTAGAGAACGGGATTTGGGGCAGCTCGGCCCACTTGCCGGTGGAATAAACAATTACGCATCAGATTATTTAGTAGCCTACATGTAAGTTTTATGGGTAGTTACGTGTTTTAAATAAATAACCTTGTGTGGCTTAACTTATAGCAATATTTTTGGAAAATACGTCTACCCAATAAATAAGTTAGATTAATATTCTTCGGATCGTTCATCCATATTTTATTCCGGATCCTACTCTTGAGTATGAGTATGATCCTCCATTGACTATTTTTGACCAGTTCTCTTATAGTGTGTCTCTCTCTCTTCCTGTTCTTGCCGGTGTTTTTCTTCCATCTGCCGGTAACGGTAGCGGTCCCTTTCTCATCACACTAAAAAAAAAAATACTCTGTGTGTAGTCCTACTTCTTTGGGTTAGGTGATTTTATCGTTATATAGATCTCAGCGGAAGAGGGAAAAAAAGGGAAAAAAAGAAAACAAAAAAAGAAAACAAAAAAGAAAAAGAGAAAGAAAAAGAAAAAGAAAAAGAAAAAGATCTTAAAAAAGTCCCATACAAAATTAAATAGTCCAAAATCCGCCTACAAAAAATTTAATTAACAGTTTAGGTTTTATAAACCCTCACCCATCTTAAACATCTCTCTACCTAAGTAGTGAAGTTTCTACCACCAGAACCACCCACAACCACCAGTACCACCAGAACCACCCACAACCACACTCACACAACCACTCTCACAACCACACATTTAATTTACTACCAACAACACCACCACAACAGTGGACTTTACTCTTCTTTAGTCACACAACATCTTCATCTTCATTTTCATTTTCTTTATTCGACTGACCATAAATTAACAACAAATATTTTATTGAATATAGTGAAGGACCGGTAAAAAGAATCAAGTGAAGACGTTGAAAAGACTTATATATCGTTTTACAAGAATCAGGTGAATAAACGATAGTAACGTTACCGAACTAGAATCCGAAGAAGAAAAGACGAAGACGAAGACGGAACACGGAAGACGGAAGACGAAAGATCCAAAGGATCCAAAACATCCAAAAGAACAATATCGAAGAAACTGAAAGAAGAAACTGTGAAATCTGGTTAGCTAAGAAGGATTTGGACAAGGATTTGACAAGGATTTGGATAAAGATTTGATTTGGCTGATTCATTTTTATCTTCATTCATAACTAAATCAACAAATCAACTACTAACGACATTTTCTTTTGGTTCGTGATTTGCTTATTTATAACTGTTTGTTTATATTCTGTCCAGCTACCATGTCACAATTTTCTTCTCAGCTTCATAACTTATTAGCTGAAGCTCAAAGAAATTTAGAAAATCATCATCGTATTGATAATCTAGCAAAAAGAATTCAATCAACTGAACTGTTGGGTTTACATCAATATAAAGAAAGTCCTATTGATTTAGGATATATGGATATTGACGACTCGGATTTCAATTATAATAATGGTCTTATTCAGAATTCATTATTAACCCCTTTAGAAACATCTCCTGAATCAAATGCTGGTGATCCTTCTCCTACAACTGCTGGTTCATCTGTTTATGATAGCCTAAGTAGTTCGATGATGAATAAAGCTCATTCTCCTTTTCCAGGAGTTATGATCCAAGATACTGGAGTTTCTCCATTTTCTCAACAGGGACAAGATTTAGGTTATGTAGGAAACTATCCTAATATTGATATGTCTGCTGCTGTTCAAAGTTTATTATCACCGTCTGAAACTGGTGATTCCCCAGGTTCAAGTAGTTTACCATTAACAAATACTATAACTAATGGTCCTGTTAATTCTGCTTATAAAGGGCATACTCCTATTTCATTAGTAGCAACCCCTATTATGGATCATGTTTCTCCTATTATTAATAGTAATCCTACTATAGATAATAGTAGTAATATCAATAGTAGTAATATCAATAGTAATAACGATAATAACAGCATCTACAACCATGACAATTTCCAGAATTCATTCACTTTTAATGCCAATAATTCTCAACATGACTCAAACAATCCTTCAACAGCAAATGGTTTTGAATTCTCTTTAGATCCTTTAGCTATTGAAGGGTTTACCACAACTCCTCTTAATTCTTCTTCAAATTTTAATGAGGACTTCTTCCCTCAAAATATGAATAATGGATTTACTGCAACTCAAATTTTTTTCAATCATCATCATAATAACAACAATAACAATAACAATGATACCAACAATAACAATAATCATAGTAATAGCTTTTCATTTTTTGATTCTTCAAATCCTTCATGTTCAGGGTTTTCGAGCTTATCAGTAAGCCCAAGTATTTCTACTGGAATCGCTGGTCCTCGTAGATCTATAAGTAATAGCAGGTTTGCTACTGCCGCACGTCATGGTAGTTTTATTGGCTCAACTTCTTTAAGGAATAATCCAACTCATTTTGAGCTTTTTGACGAGTATGATGAATCCAGTAATAGTAATTTAATGACTCCTGCTTTATCACCCGAAGCTGTTTCTCCTGCTATAGGATCTCCAATTAATAATATGTCTAGTAATAATATGTCATTTTCATTATCCAATTTGAGTGATATGTATACAGGAGCATTAGGTGATGGCATTGGCAGTATTGGTGGTAATGCTTTTTCACCTAAAAAAATCGCTAGAACTGAATCTCAAACAAATGCATCTTCTTTACTTCATCAGAGTTTATTAAAGCGTAATCCAGGTGAGGCAAGAGTTTCTCAACTTCAATCACAGTTAAAGGCACAACAACTACAACAACAGCAACAGGCCCAAAGATCATTATCGGTATCGTCATCTTCTTCTTCTTTAGCCAAATCATTAAAATCATCCCCTTCACCAATAAGTACAGCACCCTCATCTCCTTTACCATTTCGAACTAATAATAACAATAAAGCAACTGTTGAAGTAACTAAAACTTCAGCTGCTGCTATTTCAATTTCTGCTCCAGTTAATACTATTTCTTCTGATAGAAATCCCGAGTGTACAAATTGTCATACTAGAACTACTCCACTTTGGAGAAGGAATAGTCAAGGTGATCCATTATGTAATGCTTGTGGTTTATTTTTAAAACTTCATGGCGAGGTTCGTCCATTGTCTCTTAAAACTGATTTTATTAAAAAGAGAAATAGAGGTTCCGGTACTATTGCTGGTGCTGGTAGTAGAACTCATTCTAGAGAAGGTAGTGTATCGGCTGGTTCATCACCTGGTTGTGTATCATCATCATCATCTGCTGCAATTCCTATATCTGCTGGTCAGGGGAGTTCAATAACGATGGGGTTTACTGGTTCTTCATGGTCTTCTATTAATGGCGCAGGGAATAATAGGTCTGTTGGTTCTTTACATAGAACTTCAGTGACTCATGTTCCTATTGCACCAAAGCCTATTGCTTCAAAACCTATTGCATTAGCACCTGCTCCACCTCGTCCTAATCAACAATCATCAGTATTAGAGCTTAGACCACAATCTTTAAATGAGTATCGAATGCAGAAGCTTCGTAAATCCAAACCTCTTAGTAGACAAAATTCTATTAAAGTGGATCCATCGACATTAGAATCGTCATCAACTGTTAAACTTGCACCAATGTCACGTTCTGGTAGTTCTAGTAGCATTATTTCTGTTGCCACTTCTGCTGCCACTTCTGCTGCCACTTCTGCTGCCACTTCTGCTGCCACTTCTGCTGCTACTTCTACTACTCCTAATGATGATAATAAATGGAATTGGTTGAAGATGTAAAAATATAAAAATGAAAGAGATGAATGAAATGACACTGGGGAAAGAAAAAAGGAATGATGAGATATGTAATGACTAGATTTGTAATTAATTTTTTTGTTGTAGGAAAAATAAAGAATATCCTATAATTTGAATACTTTGTGCTTCAGGTCTCCTAAGCTTGAAAATTCTGCCGAGTGTTACATTTAATGTGACTCGTTCTAGCTAGAAGATCGAAGAATTATGTACAGTTGAGGGAGAAGCAGGTGATTCGACGACAAGAGTGTCCGATTTGGCATCGGAGAGAATAAGGTCTCTGAGTTAAGGAGAGAACGGTGTGGAGTAAGTCCAGTGATTCGACGATAAGAATGTCCGAGTTGGCGATCGGAGAGAACGTGGTCTCTGAGTTAAAGAGAGAACGGTGTGGAGTAAGTCTCCAACTTCCAGTGATTCGACGACAAGAATGTCCGAGTTGGCCATCGGTGAGAATGGGGTCTCTTAAACTTTGTGGAGTAAGTCTCCAGTGATTACAAGAATGTCCGAGTTGGCAATCGAAGAGAATGGGGTCTCTGAGTTAAAGAGAAAACGGGTCTCATCCTCCAAACAGTTAAAAGAACCAACAGAAGTGAGAGAATGTTGCGAATCTGGATGCGAATTAAAGAAAATTCCATTTAAAGTTCAGTCAGGTCGTGAAGCTCGGGGTCGTTTGAAAACATGGGATCAGGAATATACTGTTTGGTGCGTGAAGAAAAGATAGGACGGAAAACATCTCAAACTATGACCATTGGCTTCGATACTTCTCTTTCAAAAAAAAAAATATTGAAAAAAAAAAAAAAAAGTAGAATGAAAATGCCATTTCTTGTATCCCTCTCGAGAAAAGATAAGAAAAGATATCAAGATCGACTGATAAGGGCCTCGCGGCGTCAAAGTTCCCGCATATGTCGACGCAGATCATATAATACTTGCATAGGGCACGTGAAATACCCGTGATTTATCATGTCTCGGAGAAATTTACCCGCGCTGGTTATCTGGATGCATGAGATAACGATAAGATGAGTAGGGTGGGGTGGGGTGGAGTCTTACACGAAAGAGCGTGAACGGAGAGAACAGGGCCGGACCATTGGTCCTGAGTTGATCGAAACAATAAGACAGGAGGCATTACAGACATCAAAGGCGTCATAATATACGACTAGTACAGTTGTGCAACTTCTGAAGTAAGCTGTTAGAGGACAGATTCAATATTGAAATGAGAAAATAATGCGCTACACAGCATTATGGATATCTCCATGATAAAACAAAACAATCCGTGATCACTCACCATATATAGAATGTATACATATAATAATGAAACCGAACTGATCAGTTACCAGTCTCGACAGGAAATATTTGCCGCCATTTGTCACACCTGACCGATTCAACATCTGACAACACTCTCGCGGAATATTGCAATATATTACATATAGCGACGACTCTAGGCGGTAAATTATGCTGTCTCATATAAAGAGGTAGATAGATTTTATTATTTTGTTCTTTCTTATATAACGTATTTTGCTACACCGATTATCAATTTAAGCTATTATATTAGTCTATGTTCAACGGCTCCTTGTATTTCGATATAGCCGCGCGCAGATAACCGGCCGGCCGGCTTTGATACACCTAGCCCTGCTGAATTATCTTTATCTTTATCTACAGTTGTAACAGTTGACAGTTGTACTGTAACAGTACTACTGTACACTTTAGATTTGATTAATGTTGGTAACGTTAGTTACATATAGTTTAGAGTTTTTATTTAGTATATAATACTTATCCGTTGTGCAAATAATAACTTATAATGATCTTAACAATAATATAACAATGATCAAATAACTAACCAGAATTCAATAAGTTATATGCCAAAAGATTAGATAACTAGTTATAAGAAAGAAAATCAGAATGAAGAAAAGGAACAAACCTCCTCCTTTTATACTCTTTACCTTTATTTACCACTTGATTACAAGACTCCAGAATAAGGATACGGCTTACGCGGCTTACGCGGCTTCGAATATTTGTAGATTCCAATATAGGAATCTATAAGAGATCTCAAAGGTCTATCCTAATCTAAAGATTAGGTGTATCCGGATAAAAGATACCAGTAACGTAATAAGCAGCAGTTACAGAGACAAATATAAGACTTCTAAGAGAGTTATAATATATTGAAATATACGAAATAGAGATTGATTTATATATAATATAAGAACTTAAGATCAATAACCACGATCAAGTAATAAATAGTAAATAAATAAACATAGTAATAAAACACCCTTAACCTTTAATATTTCATATGATAAACGAGCTCTAGATTCTAAGAATCTACATATTCTGATGATGCATGAGACAAAAATTTGATTGCTGATATTACATAATTTCAGTCGCAGATATTACATAATTTCAGTCGTTCACTTCCAACAGATTGCTTCCAACTGACGACTTGACTTTGACCTGACTTGAGGGAAGCTTTGATATCATTATTTGATATCATTATTTGATCATAGTTTTTTTTGTTTTCCTTTCCAGTTTTCATATAGTAATGGAATCGTCTTTAGCTCCAAGAACACCTCCAAGATCTTCTCCACAATCAGGGTCTGTGGCGGGAATAATATCACCTGCTGGTGTTAAGACGCCAAGTGGAGAACCAGGATCTTTAACTGATAGACTGGTTAGTGGTGATGGCGGCAGCAGTGGTATAATTACTAGTGCAGGAACTGGTACAGGTACTGGAACACCTCGTAAAGTCAATAATAGTACTATAGCTCCAAGTATTTGTTTGCATGTCGTCTTACGACCTACCGAAAATGAAACAGCTGCTAATGTTGTTATGGATTTCATGAGAGAAGCTGAAGAAAGATATGGATATGAAAAATTACATCCAGAAATTCGGACAGCATTAGATCTATTGAATGATGCTGATGATGAAGGAATAGATGATGATGATAATGAAGATATTGATTTAATGGCTGGAGAAGGACAAAAAGGAATAGTAGGACGACCGGGTCAGTCAGCGGTGGCTGGTGGTGTCGGCAGCGGTGCTAGTGGTGCTAGTAGTGCATCTTTATCAGCTCCAGCTCCTGTTCCTTCTTCTAAACGAACAAGAATTGAAGGAAAATATGATTTAAATGACCCTTTTATTGATGATAGTGAACTTCAATGGGAAGAACAAGCTGCTTCAACAAAAGATGGTTTCTTTGTATACTCAGGGCCATTAGTCCAAGAAGGAGAACAGCCTACTATAGAAAGGGCTGATGGAACTATCAAAAAGCCAAAGGATGATAAGAGTGGTCAGTCTTCAACTAAACAGAAAGGAGGATCTAAAAGTAAAAAGAAAGCCGCCAGTGGCGATACATCGACAGCAGCTGCAAATGGTGGTACATCTGATTCTACTGCTGCTTCTACAAAACGTCCAAAAGAAAAAGATGGTACTAGTGGTACTGCTCCTCCAAAGAAAAAGGCAAAAACGTCAAGTGGTACTAGTAACAGCTCCCAAAAGAAATCGTCCAGTACAACAACAACCACCACAAAAGAAAAATCCACTAAGAAAAATACTGGAGATACAAAAGAAGCTAAAGAACCCAAACTTAAACAGAAAAAACTTTCTTCAGATAAAACAAAACAAACCAAGAGTTCTAAATCAGCATCGAAAGAGCCTGTTCCTATCCTACCTGCTGAACCTGTCCAGCCTATTCGACCTTCCCAAACTTCCCATGCACTTGAACAATCCGACCTTTCAGCTCAACAAGTTAGTGGTAGTAGTATTAGTACTGCAACTTACAATCATCAAGGACAAATCATTTCTACAGCGACTACAGCGACTACAGCGACTACAGCGACTACAGAGACTACAGCGACTACAGCGACTACAGCGACTACAGCGACTACACCGTCTCAATCACCTGCTCCATCCGATAGACCCAAAAACCTATCAGCTGCCTCAATTGCTAATCTGATAACATGATAACATGATATGAATTATTATTATTTTTTTTTTCGCATTATTATTTAATTAATTTATTCTTTTTTTCTCGAACCCCCACACACTCCGGTTGCCTTGCCTCCTGCGGCAGGGAGTCAGCTATATCATTCAATTACTAATTATTATTATTATTATTATTATATATATATCACTGTTTAATCCAACCACCTTTTCTTAACACTTTCTAGTGAAAAAGTCAATAACCCCTGACGCTGTCGAAACGCTTCTTTGTTATCAGTACTCTCAGCTGGCGACGAGAGAAACTTCGATGCACCACGAATAAACCCTTCGAGGAACTGCCGATCAACTTCTATAACAGTAACGAAATTCAACCATGATAATAAAACAGGAAGATTCTCCGACATGATACCTCCTGATTCAGTGACTTCTTCCAAAGTATTTGTTATCATTTCTTGCACTTTAACAATGCGCCCAGGAGTCAATGGAATTATGGGCTCTGGTATTGATTCATCTGACTCGGTATCAGCTGCTAAAGGACTTGCTAATGTTAAAGAATTCAATCCATCACTAATTCCATCAATTGTTGTTCCCCTCCGTGATTGTTGCATATATGGTTTACGAGGTAAGGCAAATGTTTTTAGCATTCGAACAGTAGCGTCTTTAATATTCTCAAAAGGACAATAAAGAAGAGTGTCGACAATGAAATCAAACGATACTTTAGTGGTGTGCAATGTTAACAATTTGGCAGTTAGAGAATAAGCAATAAATCGAGACTCTTTATCAGCAGACCTTGCACAAAGTACCATGAAAGATTGTAAATAAGAGGCAAAATCATGTTGAGATATTTTCTGAACTTCTTCGGGAGAGATATCTCTTGTTGTCCATAAAGCCCAAAAGAGTAAGGCATCCTGAACTCCAAGAGGAGAAGCAGTCGCCGTCCTATTACTTCGACGATATAAACGAAGAGATAATTTAACAATATCTGCAAAACTTATATCTTGAGCGGGGTCAACTACTCTTGTATCGAAACGAGTTTGAGTAGCTAAAAGAAAGATACCATCATCTGATAGATTTGAAAAAATGGACGAGTCAGCTTCATTTTCGACTTTGTTATCGTCATCTTTGCCTTTGCCTTCATCTTTGTCTTCATCTTTGTCTTCATCTTTGTCTTCATCTTCATTTTCGACCTTATTGTCATCTTCATCTGTACCATTTTTCTTTTTGCTATCTTCATAATCATCATCGTCATCCCTAGCTATAATGTCTCGCAATAAATCCATAACATCCATATCAAACGCATAAGTCAATTGCGCCAATCTTTCAATACATTCAGTTACTCGTTCAGTATGCATAGGCAATTCATAAACTTCTGATCGCTTTCTACTATCCTCTAAAGCTACGCCTGCCTTCAGTTCATAATATAATCTTTGAGCCCATCTCACAGAAAATCTTTGAAGTGAAAAATCGGCTACCCAACTAACATAACTTTGTAATAATTTTTGTTGTAATATGATTTCACTTTCAGGTAAAATTATTTGTTTAGTTGATGACTCTTCTTCATCTGTACCAGTTTCATAATCTCGAGCAAATGTAAATAGCCTCCTTAAGATAACTCCTAACGATAATAATTTCAAATTATCTAAATTGGAAGCAAAAAACGATAGCAATACAGTAATTGCAGTAGCTAGAAATCGAGATGGATATTGAACATGAATTCTTTTTAACGAAAAGAACATCAACTCATAAGCCAAGTAGAATTTCATATCTCCATATCGTTCTTTAATCTCTAAAGATTCTTGATCAATTTGAGATTCATAATCAGCTGCTTCCGGGTAAACTTTTAAATGTGATAATGCTTCAACACCTTTTAGAAATAATTCTTTAGCATTTCCTTTTTCTGATAGTACAGAAAATACTTTCATAACCAAACGAATATGAGGACTAGAAGTTAAATTGGCTTCAAATTTATATTCCGATTCAACATATTCTAATAATGGAATAGGTAAATCCCAACCAACTTCATAAACCAATTTATCATCCGATTCAAGAACTTCTAATAAGGCTTCCAATATTTCTGCTCGTTGGTTATCATTGTAACGACTAGGATCTGACATGACTTCATCTAAGACGGTAGCATAAGAGATATAATCATTATACAAAGCAGCATCTTTTGCGGCTTTTCGGATAATTTCTGGAGGTGATAACAAAGTTTCGTCGTTGTCGTCGTCGTTGTCATCGTCGTCATCGTCATTGTCATCGTCATCGTCATTGTCATCGTCATCGTCATTGTCATCGTCATCGTCATCGTCAGCATCCTGATTCGATTCATCTTTAGACTGACGTAGAAAAGTGGATGGTTTTGGTGTTGAATCATCGTCTTCTTCATCGTCATTATCATTATCAGCAGAATCAATGATGGGTTTGTCAATTGATTCTTCAATTATTTTATCATCCTCCTTCACATGAGGAGATGATGGTTCAACAGATTGTTTGCTCATAATTGGCTTTAAGATCTATAATAAGTCTCGAAAAATAAATATATTAACTGGAATGAAGTTGTACACAGACAGAGAATTTGTAGTTGATGTAGATATATATTTCGAAAACTAATTTATTAATTGAATTAAATTGAACTGGGATTTGTCGCTAATTAGATACTGACAGAAGAATTCGCTTGTAAGTTGTTAGATGCCCTTCGACTGTTCGATATGTATTTATAGCCTAAGGTATAATTTACTGCAGACAATGCAAGCGAAAAATATAAAGAAATAAATAAGTCCTTTTTAGAGATATGTATGTTTTAAAAGGGAAAAATAATTCTGCAGTCTTTTGGCCTAGCATGAAAAAGGGAAAAATAAAAGGAAATCTTTTAGATCAATACGAGAATATTCGGATAATGTACATCGGCCGGGTTTGTCCCATATTGCTCCGGTGGTTGAGGCTGTCCTCCAGTGGTTGTGTATCTGGCCCCTTCCACCTAACGACTTGGATACGAGACTGACTTGCTCTAATTACCTGATCTCAGAGGATGTCATTTAACTTATTACCAAGTTTCTTCAATTACCCACCCATTTCTTAGCTTCTATAGACAAATCCCGTCAGCTGGTATGAGTACTCCAGGAAAAGCGAACAGAGCTACGGGATCCCCGACTGTCAGAGTCAGACCGTTTCACTCAATGTTAAGATCTTCGTAACGTGTCTGCCGACCAACGGCGACCAACTATCAACTGATGAGATAACTTGATAGTTAAATTAATTATTAAGTCAGCATTCACGTCGGTGTCAAATGGTATCTAAATTCTCATGAGATCATAAAGTCTTCAGATCTAGTGCTTACACCCGTAGTGAAAAAGAACAACGAAAATTGGTTGATCTGCTCAGGCTCCTTGTAAAGAGGTCTTGTTGTCCTCAGCTCAAGTAAAAAAAGACTTCCCCAGCTGTCGGTCCCTCTGCTATCTTCCCCCGCTGTCCATCCCTCTGCTATCTTCCCCAGCAGTCCGTCCCTCCACAATCTTCCCACACTTTAAAGTCCTATATAAGAATACCATTCTTTAAAACGAACTTTTGTTTTCAAAAGCTGGCAGCAGCAAAACCTCCAACCAACTTTTGATGACCGCCATCTGACCAAGACGGTTCGATAAAAACGGCAAACAATTTTTTCAATTGAAGAAGATCAAAACTGTAATTGAAAAGAAAGGAAATTTTATTATAATTTACTAATTATCTCTATTTAGGATTGATATAACAATGTTGTTGCCATTAAGACAACAGCTTGTTAAAAGAGTAGGAATTACTCGAGGAGCTGTTAGTGGTTCAGGTTCTTTACGTTCTTCTTCTTCTCCAAGTCTGATAATCTTCAGACAGGCTAGCATTTGGATTAATAAATCTTCTCTCTCGGTAGCATCCTCTTACTCCTCTTCCACCACTATTCATTCAAGTAGGCGACCATTTGCTTTCATTACCTCCACTATCCCAGGATCCAGGTTTTATTCTCCTCTTTGTGTTGACAAACCTGCTGAAAAATATGAATTCGAAGGTGTAAAGAAAATTTCCGACGCTAAAGTTCATCCAGGAATTGTTCTTGTTGATGTTCGTGAACCGGACGAATATAAAGAAGGTCATATCCCTACTGCTATTAATATCCCTTATAATTCTTCTCCTGGAGCTCTTGGTCTTGAACCAGAAGATTTCAATGATGCTTTTGGTTTCCCGAAACCATCTGTTGATGATCATTTAGTCTTTTATTGTCTTGGAGGAGTTCGTAGTACTGCTGCTGAAGGTATTGCTGCTACTTATGGTTATCAAAGGTAAGCTCATCCGGGGGATTGTTATTTTGTTCTTGTCCTTCTGCTTTCTGCTCATATGGATTGGGGGTGAGAATTAGGAATTGCTAGGTCAGCTAGGGTTGTGGTAATGGATAGAGGCTACTCCATCCGGGGGAGGTTCTCTTACTGAACTGAACACTGAGCGTGGCGAGAGATGGAGGCGACTCCATCCGGGGGAGGTTCTCTTAATGGACTGAATACTGAGCGTGGCGAGAGATGGAGGCGACTCCATCCGGGAAGGTTCTCTTAATGGACTGAACACTGAGCGTGGCGAGAGAACGGAAACTGGGCAGAGCCTCAGCCGTCGGTGGCATGTTCTTTTTTAGATTTTGTTTTCTAACAAGTAGTCGTGGAAATTATGTCGGATCATGGCAGGATTGGATCGATCATAATGGCGAGAAGGAAGTGTAAATGTATTTGACCATATTATCCCCCTATTTAGATTTCTTTATTCAGTCTTGTTTCAATATTTTTTTTGTGTTCTTTTCATCTTTTTCATGTTCTTACGAAAATCGAATTTATATGACCCCGCTTTCTCCCCTCAATTATACGCAAAACAAAGCATATATTATTATTTTTGTATTTCTAATGTTATATTGATAATACAAATTCATTCATAATTCCTCTGACATCTGTCAGCATAGTTTAAATCAGCTGGTGTCCTCGACGCAACCAAAATTAGACGGTCTGTTGTAACATCATTTGCATACTTAGACCTCGATCAATTTTAAACCCTCCTCTCCAACGGCATTTGTTTACGTTCCTTAGCAGTATTCTTCTTACGTCGACGTTCTAATGCCTTATTAACATCCTTCCCTTTCATCATCTTAAATCTCTCAGTAAGAACCAACTTCTTCTGTTCAGACTTTTTAAGATGGAAATTATGTTTACGAGCTTCTTTAGTATGTTTGGATAAAACTTGATGTTCGAAATCTCGATCTTTGAAAGTTTTTAATCTTGATTGTAGAGCTTGAATAGCGATTTGTAATTTGTTTCCTTCTTCTTCATCTCTTGTTGTTTTTAATATTTTCTTCATTTCTTGTACTTCTTTTTCTCTATATTCATTTAAAAATCCATAATTCTTTCTTGTTTCTGCCAAATCAGATTTACCATATGCAGGATCAAATCGAATATCTCGATATAAACTTGATGATTTTTTACCTCCTTGATTATTTAGACCAGGTATTTCTCGAATCCATGGAACTGGATTTTTAGCTGATGCTTCTGCTGGTGCATGTTTACTCCTTTTTTTATTCTTACCAGCACCGCCTGATGTTTTAGATGGTTCTTCTGGTGGACCATCTGAATCCGAATCTGAGATTTCTTCTTCTGAGTCGTCGTCATTATTATCTTCTTGTTGGATCCTCGTTTCTAGTTCAAGAGATTTCTGTGCCTTGGACAGTGCACCAAATGAAAGTGATTTCATGTCTAAATGTTAGATTGTGCTGAAGTGATTATTCTGGCATTGAATGCCTCCGGTGGCTGGGAGGTGGACAGATTACAAGCACGCTAACATTACATCTAACTTACCATCTTCGGGCATATCTTCTTCTTGATATCGATCATATAGTTCATCAATATCATCATATCTATCTCGAGAAGGTTTATATTGTGGTCTTCGACTCTTCATTATTATGGATATATATATATAGATGGTACTGAAACAATGTTAAAAATCTCCAAAGACGAATGAAGTAAGGACGAGGCTCAATTCTCTGGCAGTCTGGCACAAAAAAAATTTCAGCCGCATTTTGACTCTGCAAGCACATGCATCGATGCATGCAGCTAACTTTAACTTGTTAACGGTTAACGTTAACGTTATAACGGTTAACTGTTAACTTATAAGTTAACGTGTTATATCAGGATCTACTATCGCGTTATCTTATCTGAGATTGACCCATAATAAGTAACTAATATCATAACCTTTCTTTCTCTTCGCCATTCTTCTCCACTCTTCGCCAACGTTCAAATCCTATTGCAAGTCTAGTCTATCCAATAGCTGAAAACAAAATATCTTGCCTTCCTAATGAAATTCTATCTATGATTATCAACCTTCTACGTCTCGAAGTCTCTCATCAGAGTCAACAGGATGTATAACTTTGTCTGTCATGAATTATGGCACTAATGGGATGACTTCGCAACAAGTTTGCATGGCCGGAAGATCCCTGTCCACCTCTTCATCACAGTTTGAGCGACGTATTTCGTAAGCTTAAATATCATGATAAACTGCCGAAGACAGCATTTTGGAATGTAAGCATAAGTGAAATCGCTCTGAAAGTGATTAAAACCCTTTATCGATGAATAGTGGTCTCCTGGCGAAGGGAATCCCATGAGTAACGAGCTAAATCTAGAACATCGATCGAGGACAAAATTAATTACTGACCACGGACGATAATCTGACCAGGATCGAACGGCCAGATTAGTTTACTAGGATCAAAACTATCAGAAGTATGTAGGAGTTTTCACTTATCTCTCCATTAGATCTCAGATCCAGTTAAAATGACTTCAGTTTTCTCGAGCCTTTCAATAGATGTCTTACTTGACGTTTATAATTTCTAATCAACGGTATATTGTCCGTATCAGCTTCACCATCATAATCAGATCTAATTGCCAATTCCTCGAGATTTAAACGTTTTCTTTGATAAGGGAAGGAATGATCATGTATTGGGAATCTTATTTAGTAGTGGTTATAAAGAGCGGACAAGATTATCTCTAATTTCAGGATACTTCTTAATAGGGGATACAGCGACTGTTTTTCTATTTTCAGTAATATATTTGTTTATAGTTTTGAAAATTTTAACATTACTGGGAATTGGGGATAGAATCTCAAGACTATCCATGTAGTTGTGACTGGATCCCTAAGTTTTTCGACCTAACTGTCTTCCAGAGTTGTCCTCACCTCGTCAATGTTACCTTCTGAGAGATATCCAAAAGTGGGATGAAAGCACTGGCCACCAGCCGTCATGACCTTCAACAGCTTGCTATTAACAAAATAGACAAAAAACTTGTAACACACATTTTGACCGTGATGAAGATTTTGATAGTGATTCATTTGCACAACTAGCTTCAAACTGTTTACAGCTCACACATATACATCTTCGTATAGGCATCCATGCCGAGCCATTGAGCTGAGAGGTCATTTAACGCCTACTAGATAATTGCCGAAATCTTAAAGAGTTCTCCTTAAACACTACGCCAGGGTTTGGTGACGAAATAACCAATGACATGGGCGGACTAATAGGAAGTGAACTTGGCAGTTTGTTTAGAACAGTTAGGGACTACAGAACTGGGAACCACGGTCCATGCTATACTCACCAATATTCTTGATACAGGTGGCTTTATATGGAACGTTATAGTCTGTACGGCTTTGATATTGGATCAGATAAGGCAGAAAGGGGCCATGATTTGATACAAAATATTCCGTCGTAGATTCTACTCAGGATTGGAGTGATGTTCCGGTGATTTTCTAAGAAATACAGTTAAAATAACATGAATCGATTCATCAATTACACTCTGTATCTTCATTAACCAGGATTAATTGTATGTCTCCCGCGAGGTAATAAAGTAACAAATTAGGCTGAAGCACCGACACTCTAAGTGTCTTTTACTAGGTAGCCTATTTCTGACAGCTACTTCAGGTAATACATATATACAGTAAGCAATAAACAAAATTGTACCAACTCAATGCCACCTGTTAATGTATGAGTCATTATATATACTACGAAAATAATAAAAAGGTCGCAACTTAGTTAGTACTTTTTTGTAGCGCTACCGTTGTTTTACTGAAGGTTATCTCTATCGAGGTTGTCGTTATCAATCTTTGCCGCATAAGGGATTTTGTACATCCATAAGACAACAACATCGATTTGAATTCTCATGATCTTAAATAGAAGCTAAATAAGGCGAGTGTCATTAAGCTAAAACCATAGTAACAGTAACTTAAGATAACGTTACGGGATGTTTACGGGTCCGAACATCTTCTAGCAGGGTTATAAATTAACAAAGCTAACCCGCCGTGGAGGAACAGGACTGGACTATTGGCGAGTGTTAGATGTAATCAAGTTGGTTAGATCTGATTATAATACAGAGCTTGAGGGGAATAAAAACTGCTAAGGTATATTTCCGAGTAAAGAATCAGGAATTTTCTTTGTACTCTGGACTCAGAAACTATGGTCAACTATGGCGGGTGTTGGGACAGGAGGGAAATATGGATTTAACTCCATGGCGGTTTTGGGCTTGTAGTGCAAGCGGTTGGAGCTCAGCCCGGGGCCCTCCTCCCTTACTCCTACCTTCACTACGCTGGATAAATTTAACTTGGAGCTAGAATTTTCCTTCAAAATTAATATTTCTTCTATTTACATGAAACTCTCTATGTGAGGCATTATCAACTATGAATCTGATATATCCTCCTTGATCTTAAGCTTTCTTGAATATCGGTCAAATGTCTCAGCAAGATCCGAAGTACTGGAAACTGCTGAAGGATCAATACTTATCGTGTGACCATCCTCTATCCGAGTTAGAAATATAATACGGCATATGAAGGCATTCATAGCACGCCTGTTCAGCACAGAACACTCGAACAGAAGTTACCCCCATCCTCTTGTTTCGTCAAAACTTTAGTTCATGAAGAACAAGTAAGGAACCCGAGGAAAGCGAGACAAAGGAGGGCAGGGCATACTGCTGAGCCCCAGACTTCGTTCCTTCAAACATTTGCTGTATCTTGATCAATTAAAAGTCGAGCAGAAGAAGACAGCAGACGCTGGGCCATTAAAGGCAGGGGAACACTGACGATGATCAAACATTAACATTACTGGGGTCTAAATCCCTGTTTCCCGACAACGGAAACATATTGGATTATCACTTACTATAAGTTACTGAAATCTCTTGCTTCTGTGGTGAACCACTTAAAATAACTTGTTGAGTTACTTTGATAGTTCCTCTACTACTCGGAGGAATAGATGCTAAGAAGATTCTGGCAAGTTTAGCTGTCTGTTAGTAAAAAATATCTAGGTCAATGGACAGACGATGAAAACAACTTACATCCTCTAGCAGTAGGATTGAACTTCACAACCGCATTAGTGAAATATTTCGTCAACATAATTGAAATTCTAGTATATATAAGTTCAGGCTGACAAACTACGAAGAGTTACTCAGTAGAAGTTCAAGATATCGTGAAATTTCATCTGGATAAAAGGATTAGGGCCGGCCGGTGAATATTATATATCACGTGTTATGCACGTGCGTTTGATTGATCGATCGCGATATAACAATCTAACGAGCGCGTTATATGATATTAAAATCTGACTGCGAATATCTTATATGTTGGAAGGGGATGTCATATCAGCATATGAAGGTGGTTGTATATTTGTACAGTTTTACTCAGGCTTACTATATGTTGGAAGGGGATCATGGAACCTGTTTCTGGCATATCAGCATATGAAGGTGGTTGTATATTTGTACAGTTTTCCTCAGGCTTACGGTGAGGACCGTGAGGTTAACCAAGAGGACCGTTCGCCTGCGTTGCTCGTACCAGGTAACAGCTGGATCTATCCATTCCATCCCTCATCTTATTTATATTGCGGAAAGTACTGGTAAAATTCTGAATGAACCAATATCTTTGATTCTTTTTATTTACTCACTATCTTTAGTTGTAAGTTCAATTAAATTTTTTTTTTTTAATCGTAGAACTACATTCGTGCCAAAAACAAACCTTGTACTCACTAACTGGTCTGTTAAACCATATTGCATGCACCCGACCTGGCCACTTCCTCCGTCAAGGTCAAGATCAAGATTATATAGAATTTCAGTCACATTAATGAAATTTAAAGTGATCTGAGACTAAATAAATAGTTTTCAGCATGTGAATGCAATTCAAAACGATCTTAACTTCAAGCGAAGCGAAGGTGGGAATATTCCCAAGTGTGATATCCGGAGCTAGGTCTGACGGCAAACATTCGGAAGATACAAAATTTTTCAGCGTAGTAGCCATAGCCAGGGGGCTGGACGGAGAAAGATGGGAATTCTCTAGCTTAGTAGGAATTAGGGGGTCTCTGGGGCTTTGCCGCAATCGGAGCAGGCAAGACGGGGAGGCTGTGGAAGCGACCTCGGCCACCTGCAAGTGTTAGAGGAAGTAATATGAGTCATTATAAGCTTATATCATTATCATTGACATTATCACTATTACGTTATGCTATTTGGTTTTTTGGTTAACAAGTATAGGAGAAAATCCAAAGTTCTTCATTTTAATCTTTTTGTAATTCTCTTCACAATGACAATTTCTTATTTATAATAATGATTACCAGTCACCAAGTTTCCCTCACTAAGAAGAACTAAGAACTCTTTGATGGTTTTCGTTACCTCACTTTCTCTTTTCCTTATCCTTTACTTTTATCTGAGGTGTCTCTCTTCTTAAGCTCCCCGCTACTAGCCTCAGCATCATCCGACTCTCTCTTTTTAGACCTCCCCTCACTACTACTATTGGCCTTATCTGAGGTAGACTGTTCCTTACTACTCTCGGCTTTATCTGAAGTATGTCTAGACCTCCCCTTACTACTCTCCGCCTTGTCTGAAGTAGGAGTCTTTCTCATAGAACTTCCCTTACGACTCTTGGCCTTACCAGAGGGATCTGGATCCTTAGGCTTTCCCTTTTGACTCTCAGTAGACTCCATACGCCTAACGCACTTTCGGATCTCCTCATCTTCGGAAGCATTTTCCAGAATTTTTACGATTCTGTCATAGAATTCGTCTTGATGTTTTCTATCAAGGGGTGGATCGTACTCACAATTGCGCATTTCCTTAGCCAACTTGGCTAAATATTCTTCTGCCGGTTCAAACCCTTTAGCAATCTTAGCTTTCAGATACTCTCTGGCGCTAAGATCTAGAAAACTGTTTTTCAGGTTCATAAGCTCTGATACATTTTTATTTTTCGATCTCTCTTCAATACGAATAACCATCTCGACAAGGACCCAAATCACCGATTCTATATCATGGTAGAATCGGTGATCCATCCAGCCATCCTGTCGCAACAAATGCCTGGCAATGTATGGATAGGTGCCAGTTAAATAAGGACGAAGCACACGCAGACTTGTACCTTCTTTGATTCTAATTGCATTATCGAAGT